>SNQJ01S0012283.1:94023-128828 GCA_010110895.2 Picea sitchensis
TGGATTATATATATATATATATATATATTAAATAAAAAATTATTAATTATTATTTTTTATTATTTTTTTTTATATGTATAATCTTATGTTTGTTATATCTATAAAATAAAACATATATCATTATTAGATTAAGAATATTTAACATTCATCATATGCTGATCATGTTCATTATGAACTTTCATTAAGATTGAAATGGTTTTTTTTAATCTTGGGAGGGTAAGTGAATACTTGAGATTCTTTAAAATTTTGTTTTCGAAAAGCATTAAGAAAAGCTTTCCAAGATCACCATAGTTTTGTTGAGTTAAGAGATTAGGAAAATTGGTAGTGTGACAAATATTTTGAAAATGAGATCTAATCTCACTATAGGCTCGAGAATCTAATATTTCAACCTTCTTAGTGTCACAAAAGTGACACACTCTTTCATCCCATAACATTTTAGGAATTGACTAACCCTCAATTTCATTATAAAACTCATGAAAATTTATTCTTATCTTAAAAATGCTTATCTTTTTCTTTAAACTAATCAAAAATATATATATAATTTTAATTTTTTAAATTATAATCAATTACATTATTATAATACTTTAACTTTCTTTTCATCTAATATAATTGACCATATATTAAATTAGATCAAATAAATTCTAAAGAAATTGATCCATGTCATTGTGGTTTACACACAAATCCTTATGCACTTCATCAATCATCACTACGAACCAAACCATACCATAGTTTAAATACTTAATAATATTTTTTTGGCGAGACTATATAGGGATTTTTCTATGTAAGAAGACATGGATTGGTGCTGAAATCCGTGGCCTACAGCCCAAGACCCTCGGTTTGTGATCAAATACATAGCCTAGGATTTTCCATAAGGTATTCAATCTAATTTAACGAATTATATTCAAAAATCAATTTAAAAATGTTGGGAAGGAAACAAAGATTAAAAATAAATTTATAAGTTTTAAGGGATTTGGTGTCAAATATATATAATAATTTAATTTTAAAATATAAAATAAAATTGAATTTATAAAATTTTAAATAAATGCAAAATGTATGTATATACATTAATTTTAAAAGAAAATAAAAACGGACATGTGAAACACACTGTCTGTTACTATTATTATTAGTGTGATAATTTTTTATTTTGTATATATTTTAATTAATCAAATTTAATCTTTCATTGTTTTTATATATAAAAAATTTAAAGAAAATAATTAATATTAAAATTAATAAGTTAAGTATGTACATAAATTTTTGGGCATTCAAAATTAGTAAATATATAAAATACAAAACAAGTTAAATAAAGAAATTTTAATATTTTATAAATACAAAATAAAAATATATCAATATTTATAAATACATTTGTATATATTTTAAAAGAATTTAAATTAATAAATTTAAAGTAAATCTAAATTATTAAACTTTAAAAATATTAATACTTTAATCATGAGATATATATTTTTTTAATATTTTTTTTTTCTTCAAATAATAAATTTAAAATTGTTATAATAATAATAATAATTTAAATTTAAGGTTACCACTAAGTTAGACACCAAATTAGTCTATGACATACTCTTGTTTATGGGATGAGAGACCCCTTACCAAAGCTATTTGACTACTCAAATTTACATAGGATAAGTAATTGTCATACATATGTATTCATAAATTTAATTGGAATATCACTTAATATAAAGAATAAGTAGATGGTAGGAATAATAATTTAATTTTAAGGTCACTATTAAGCCAAACACCAAATTAGTGTATGAGATACCCTTGTTTGAGAAATGAGAGACCCCTCACAGAAGCTATTTGACTACTAAAATTTACATACCATAAGTGATGCAAGAGCATCGTAAGCAGCCAGCCAAGCGAGCAACGTAAACGCGGGAGACAGCTGGACGCACAGATGGGAAAAAGCAACACGTTTTTATGAAAATGTTTTAAATTTTGAAATTGAAGCATTAATGTAATAACTAGGAAAAGATGTACTTACATTTATATCTTGGAGATATGAACAGATCCAGAGGAGTCGCTCCCGTCTGTTAGATGTAATAAGCATTTAAGGTTGTTAATGTAGAGTAGGTAGATATGAATGTTAGATTAGACAGTTTTAGAAGCATAGGAGGGAAAACAAATATAGACACCCTCACCCTTGTATCATTGTAATCTTGGGATGATTATTCTGAATTCATAAGTTGTAGAGCTAAAGAAGAGAGTTGTAGAGAAGAACCCATGTACAGGAGCACTTGAGCTAATATATGAAGCTTTGATTCAATTTTCATGGTGTTATGATGCTTATTGTTTACACTTGTTGAATGGTATGATTACARTTGCTTTGTTTCACTGTTATGCTTTTATTTCAATGTTGTAGTGTGTGTGTGATTTCATGTTGAATGTATGAAGTCTGAGAGAGGATACGAATGCGTTTCAATTGTTTCTCTTCCTAAGGATTCCTGCAAGGAGTGCAGTGAATGTCCAAAAGGTGTGCGTTGACGAGGGTCTGAGTTTTATCTCAGAAAGCTCAGGAGAGATATCGTTGATCTCATTACCAGCTGAAATGCAGGTGAAGCACAGAGCCATGCAAGGTGTGTGCAGGCCAATTGAAGCCTTGGATTGTATAAATCCAGAAGGAAGGTTGAAGGACCACTATTGCAAGGAGTGCACAGGGTCGGAGATCCAAATAACCAAAGGTTATTTGAAGGCTTTCCGCAAGGAGTGTGAGCAGGGATCATTTTGGAGGCTTGAGTTCATAAGTGAAAGCTTAGGAGGTATTTAACCTTTGAAGTGTTCAAAGGGAGACGAAGGCCAAAATCGTCTCATAGAAGTTAAGTTCAGGAGGGAGAACGCCGAGTTGTTTGGACATGAGTCATTGAGGAGTGCATCCGGTGGTCATAATTCTCTGTGGAGAACTTGCAAAATCGCGAGGACCGTCGGATCTAGAGGAGCTGTGAGGTGGTTAGGAGTTGGACGAATCTGCCACATTGACATCAAGAATCAACATGGACTGTTGATCGTGGTCTGTCTGAGCCGTTAGATCATTTCGGGAATTCGGGATCCGTAAGTTCGAAGTGCAGACCAAAATCCTTGGTCACTCAAACTCCCGGTTCATGAAAGGGATAATCAAGTCTGAAATTTCGGTATTTCGGGGTTTGACATACCAGAAATCTCGATGACAAGGAACCAAAACCTTAACATTGAAAATCCCGAAGTCCCGAAATGTGGCGTTCCTTTGGTGTGAAATATCAGCATTTCGGCATATCAGGGTTCGACACTCCAGAATCCTGATGACAAGGAGTTGGGGCTCTCTGCATTGAAAACCCCGAAGTTGCGAAACATGAAGTGTCATTGTAGTGGAATTTCGGCATTTTGGCTTTCCGGGGTCGATGAAGTAGAGGAGACAAGTGATTTTTGGAACCGAGAGTTTCAAACTCCCGATACGTGAAATCCCGTAAAGGGGTTGCTATTTCGAAATTCAGGAATTGGCGTGGCGAGTGAGTTGGGATTGAGAATCACGAACTCCTGGTACGCAGAGTCCCGAAAGGCCATTGATCGTGCATTCCATGGGACGTTGAGCCCATTTCGGCATTCCAGTATTTCGAATTTGGGGAATCATAAGGCAAGAGGAATGATTCTTGGGTCGTTCGCTCAAGTCCCAAAAAGACGAATTTAGTGGCAACAGGAGGTTCGCATTGAAACAGTCAACCCTCATTGACGTTTCACATTTTGGCACTTGTCAAGAGCTGTGGGATATATCGAGATTCTCCAACTCCCGAAATCCAAAGTCCTTTGTGGCCTAAACAAAGGGTTTTATTAACCCTTGGCATGGTTTTAGTGAAGATCCTGTGCAGATCTCAGCCCGAGGCCAGGCGGTATGCATCAATGTTGTATCAGAGCTCAGAAAAAAATCTTTGTTTTCTGTAGCAGAGAAACGAGAAAGAAATTCCATCCATGCTACCGAGAAGAAGAGATAGGCCAATGCCTGATCCAGTAGTGGAAAGAGAAATGCATGAGTTATGTGCCAGACTTGATGCCATGGAGACAACACAGAGGCACACAGTTGACGCTGGAGATATCAGCAAGGCTGAAAGTGAAAATGAAGCTAGAAACAGAGGAGAAGAAGTAGCAGTTGAAGATGTTGTAGATGAATGCCTATTCAGGGTTGTTGCTAGGATAGGTGCCAGAGAAAAAATGGAGATTCCCATGTATGAGGGAAACTTAGATGTTGTAGAGCTTCTAGACTAGATTAGAGCTCTAGACAAATACTTCGACTATGAGAATGTTAAGGAAGATAAGAAAGTCAAACATGCCATCACTAGACTTAAAGGGCATGCGGGACTGTGGTGGGATGAACTGCAGGTTGACAGACGTTGCAAGGGAAAGAAGAAAATCAAAAGCTGGGATAGAATGGTTGCAAAGATGAAAGCCAAATTTATACCCAAGGATTATCAAATCACTCTGTTTCGGAGGATGAAAAATTTGAGACAGAAGTTGATGTCAGTGAAGGAATACACTAAAGAATTCTACAGGATAAACATTAGAGCAGGTCATCGGGAGAGCGATGATGAAAAAGTTTCCAGGTACATGAATGGTCTGCGGTATAACATCCAAGATGAGATGAGCATGATGACCATTCTAAATGTGGAAGATTCTTATCAGTTAGATTTGAAAGCTTAAGAGAAGTTGAGCCGAAAACAAGGTCAAAGAGGCTGAGGTAGAAGTCAAGCCAGAGGCAAAACAATTGCCCAAGATAGGACTCAGAAACCTAAAGAAGAGGGAAAGAAACCTCAACCTCAACCTGAGAGGGGAGGAAGCTCACAAGGAAGGCAGTATGCTGATAGAAATACTTTTCCTCGAGCCAGAGGAAGAGGAAGAGGCAGAGGAAGTGAAGTGAAATGCTTTGTCTGTGGAAAAATCAGACATAAATCCTATGAGTGTCTATATAGGAAGAAAGATGGTGGTAAAACTCACATTACCGAAGCTCAAGGGAGGAATGTTGAGGCAGAAGAAGCTGAGGGCGGAAGATCTTTGATGATGAGAAAAGTTCTCTTGAAGACGGAGAAGGAGGAAGAGAAACCAGCCCAAAGAAACAGTCTGTTTCGGATTGCTTGCAAAACTAAAGACAGAGTATGCAAGGTCATAGTGGATAGCGGTAGTACAGACAATCTTGTATCTACAGAGATGGTAGAAAAGATGGAGCTGGAGACTGTTGTACATCCAATCCAATACAGAGTTTCGTGGCTACAAAAATGACATCAGGTAAATGTCACTAAACAATTTTTAGTTGAATTTAAGATAGGAGGATATAGAGATGAAATATTATGTGATGTCATTCCCATGGATGTTTGTCATATATTGTTGGGTAGACCATGGCAATATGACAGAAATGTAGTTCATCATGGGAGGAAGAACACATACACCCTGGAGAAAAATGGTAGGACTCACATGTTGCTATCGATTAAGGATAAAGAAGTGAAAACAGAGACGAGCAACACTGTACTTCTCATGAGTGGGAAGGAAATTCTTGATGAGGTTAAGAAGAAGGAAGACACACAATTTATTGTGGTTAGGAAGCCTAGAATTGTTTTGACCAGTACAAGGATAGATGATTTACCAGAAAAAATCCAGGAGTTGCTGGGAGAGTTTGTTGATATAGTAGTGGACAAACTACCTTGTTCGTTGCCACCTATCAGGAGTATAAGTCATCACATCGATCTTATACCTGGAGCCAGTTTTCCAAACAAAGAAGCATACCGGTTGACACCGCAGGAAAATGAAGAAGTTAAGAGGCAGGTCCAGAACTTAATGGACAAAGGATTGATTCAATAAATTATGAGTCCATGCGTTGCTCCAACAATGCTCAGCCCAAAGAAAGATGGAGGCTAGAGAATGTGTACAGAATCAAGGGAAATTAATAATATTACCATCAGATACAGATTTCCATTACCAAGGATGGACGACTTGATGGATTGCTTGAGTGGAGCAAAGTTTTTTTCAAAGATTGATTTGAAAAGCGAGTACCATCAGATTCGAATGAGAGAAGGTGATGAATGTAAGACAACATTCAATATGAATGAGGGGCTATATGAATGGCTTGTCATGCCATTTGGCTTAACGAATGCACCCAGTACTTTCATGAGGTTGATGAACGAAGTCCTGAAGGATTTCATTTGGAAATTTGTCATTGTATATCTTGACAATATACTAATCTTCAGCAAAACAGAAGCAGAACACTTAAATCATTTAGTTGCGGTAATGAGGAGATTGCAGCAGGAGAAATTGATGATTAATATGAAGAAATCGTCATTCATGAGGACATAACTCATTTATTTGGGTTTTGTTATCTCTGCAAATGAGTTGAATATGGATCCGGAAAAGATAAATCTGATTAAGAATTGGCCATCGTCGAAGAGCGTGTTTGAAGTTCGAAGTTTCCATGGTTTGGCTAGATTCTACAGGAAATTCATCCAAAACTTCAGTGGAATTAGTGCACCAATGATGGATACGGTGAAGAAAAGACATAAATATTTTCACTGGATGGAGGAAGCATAAAAGAGTTTCAATCTGCTGAAGAAGAAGATCACTGAGCAACCAATTCTAGTTTTGCCAGATTTTAGCAAGACATTCCAGGTCAGGTGTAACGCGAGTGGATTTTCAATTGGAGCGGTCTTGAGCCAAGACGACAGGCCGATCACATATTTCAGTGAAAACCTAAATGAGGCGAAGATCAAGTACTCCACGTATTACAAGGAATTCTATGCATTCATACAAGCACTGAAGAAATGGAGACATTATTTGGTTCCCAAGGAGTTTGTTTTGTACAACGATAATCACGCTTTGCAATTCATGACTTGACAGGAAAAATTGAACCAAAAACATGCTAAATGGGTTGAATACATGAAAATTTTTACTTTTGTGATTAAGCATATTTTTGGAACTGCTAACAAAGTTGTTGATGCTTTGAGCAGGAAATGTTTGCTTATGCAGGAATTAAGAGTCAAGACTTTGGGTTTTGATAACCTCAAAGAAATGTACAAGGATGACCCAGATTTTAAAGAGGCATATGAGGCATCAGAGAATTCAATTCTCAGGGACAGAAGCCAATGGACCGAATACATGATCTAGGATGGATTATTGTTCAGGGGAAATCAACTATGTATTCCGAAAGGCTCCATGAGGGAGAATTTGCTGAAGGAAAAACACAGTGGAGGATTGGCTGCACATTTCGGTCATGAGAAAACGTTCTCAAATTTGAATGGCTCATACTTTTGGCTAGGGATGAGGACAGATGTCAAGAAATTTGTGGACAGGTGCAGAATTTGCCAACACACAAAAGGAAAAAGGCAGAACACAGGGTTATACCAACCATTTCCCATACCTGAAAGGCTGTGGGACAGAGTGAGCATGGATTTTGTATTGGGACTGCTAAGGACACAAAGAGGACATGATTCAATCTTTGT
The DNA here is from genome assembly GCA_010110895.2 of Picea sitchensis. Lineage (NCBI taxonomy): Eukaryota > Viridiplantae > Streptophyta > Pinopsida > Pinales > Pinaceae > Picea > Picea sitchensis. The sequence continues at coordinate 101,481 of SNQJ01S0012283.1, forward strand.
TGCAGTCGATATATTTTCAAAAATGGCACATTTCATACCATTCCAGAAAACCAGTGACACAACTCATATTGTGAACCTGTTTTTCAATGAGGTCGTCAGACTTCATGGCTTGCCAAAGAGTATCGTGTCTGATTAAGACACTAAATTCATAGGGAATTTCTGGAGGACCTTATGGAAGAAGTTGGGGACAAATTTTTATTTTATCTCTGCATATCATCCTCAGATGGATGGACAGACAGAAGTCATGAAAAAGAGTTTGGGAGATTTGTTAATAAGCTTAGTGACTGAACACCACAGTCAATGGGATCACATTCTGCCACAGGCGGAATTCGCTTACAATGACTCACTCAATAGAAGCACAGGGCAGAGTCCATTCTAGATTGTATATGGAATGAATCCAAGAGGAGTTTCTGAATTGAATGATTCAGAACAAAATGAATTTAGGAGTGCTAATGAAGAATACTTTGCAGAAGGAGTGAAGGAGATTCACAACCGAGTTAAGGAGCGATTGCAGAGTTCAAGTCAAGAATACAAGCAGAGAGCAGATCAACACAGGCGAAAACTTCAATTTGAAGTTGGTGATCTCGTTCTTGCGCATTTTAGGAAGGAGAGGTTCCCAAGGGGAATGTATAATAAGTTGAATATGAAAAAGATTGGACCATGTAAGGTCATAAGTAAATTTGGGGCAAACGCATATGAGATTGAATTACCTGATGGGGTCGGAATATCACCAATATTCAATGTTGCAGATTTGTACCCTTACAGGGCTGAAGAAGCAGGAACAGAGGAATAATAGAAAGAGGTTCAATGGAAAAAACAAATGCCTGTAGTTGTAGAGCCACATATGGAAAGCATAATTGACAAAAGGGTTTGCAAAAAGACCAGGAGAAAAGAGTATTTTGGATACTTGGTCAAATGGAAGGCACATCCAGTTGAAGATGCCAGTTGGGAGGATGAATCAAAAGTATGGACAGACCGTGCAAGAGCTCATGAACATGAGTTCATGAAAATTTTCAAGCAAGCGAGTATGATGAAGGAGCATCGTAAGTAGCTAGCCAAGCGAGCAACGTAAACACAGGAGACAGTTGGATGCGCAGATGGGAAAAAGGAGCACGTTTTTATGAAAACGTTTTAAATTTTGAAATTGAAGCATTAATGTAATAACTAGGAAAAGGCGTGCTTACATTTATATCTTGGAGATATGAACAGATCCAGATGAGTCACTCCCATCTATCGGATGTAATACGCATTTAAGGCTGTTAATGTAGAATAGGTAGATATGAATGTTAGATTAGACAGTTTTAGAAGCATAGGAGGGAAAACGAATATAGACACCCTCACCCTTGTATCATTGTAATCTTGGGATGATTATTCTGAATTCATAAGCGGTAGAGTTGAAGCAAAGAGCTGTAGAGACGAACCCATGTACAGGAGGACTTGAGCTGATATATGAAGCTTTGATTCAATTTTCATGGTGTTCTGATGCTTACTGTTTACACTTGTTGAATGGTATGATTACAGTTGCTTTGTTTCACTATTATGCTTTTATTTCAATGTTGTATTGTGTGGGTGATTTCATGTTGAATGTATGAATTCTGAGAGAGGATAAAAATGAGGTTCAATTGTTTCTCTTCCTGAGGATTCCTGCAGGAGTGCAGTGAACGTCCGCGAGGTGTGCATTGATGAGGGTCTGAGTTTTATCTTAGAAAGCTCAGGAGAGATACCATTGATCTCATTACCAGCTGAAGTGTAGGTGAAGCACAAAACCATGCAATGTGTGCGTAGGCCAATCGAAGCCTTGGATTGTATACATCCATAAGGAAGGTTGAAGGACCACTATTGCAAGGAGTGCACAGGGTCGGAGATCCAAATAACCAGAGGTTATTTGAAGGTTTTCCGCAAGGAGTGCGAGCACGGATCATTTTGGAAGCTCGAGTTTATAAGTGAAAGCTCAGAAGGGATTTAACCTTTGAAGTGTTCAAAGGGAGACAAAGGCCGGAATCGTCTCATAAAAGTTAAGTTTAGGAGGGAGAACGCCGATTCGTTTGGACATGAGTCATTGAGGAGTGCATCCGGTGGTCAGAATTCTCCGTGGAGAACTTGCAAACTCACGAGGACCGTCGGATCTAGAGGAGTTGTGAGGTGGTTAAGAGTTGGACGAATCTGCCACCCTGACATCAAGAATCAACGTGGACCATTGATCGTGGTCTGTTTGAGCCGTCAGATCATTTCGGGAATTCGGGATCCGTAAGTTCGAAGTGAAGACCAAAATCCTTGGTCACTCAAACTCTCGGTTCGTGAAAGGGATAATCAAGTCTGAAATTTTGGTATTTTGGGGTTCGACATTCTAGAAATCTCGATGACAAGGAACCGAGACCTTAGCATTGAAAATCCTGAAGTCGTGAAACGCGACGTGCCTTCGGTGTGAAATATCAACATTTCGGCATATTGGGGTTTGGCATTCCGGAAATCCTGATGACAAGGAGTCGGAGCACTCTGCATTGAAAACCCCAAAGTCGCGAAACACGAAGTGTCATCGGAGTGGAATTTCGGCATTTTGGATTTCCGGAGTCGGCGAAGTAGAGGAGAGAAGTGATTTTTGGAAGTGAGAGTTTCAAACTCCTGGTACGCGAAATCCCAAAAAGGGCTCGCTATTTCAGAATTCGGGAATTGGCCCGGTGAGTGAATTGGGATCGAGAATCATGAACATCTGGTACGCAGAGTCCTGAAAGGCCATTGATCGTGCATTCCATGGGACGTTGAGCCCATTTCGGCATGCCAGTATTTCGAAATTCTGGGAATCATAAGGCAAGAGGAATGATTGTTGGGTCATTTTCTCAAGTCCCAAAAAGCCGAATTTAGTGGCAACGGGAGGTGCACATTGAAACGGTCAATCCTCGTTGACGTTTCGCATTTCAGCACTTGTCAAGAGCTGTGGGATATATAGGGACTCTCCAACTCCTGAAACCCGAAGTCCTTTGTGGCTCAAACAAAGGGTTTGATTAATCCTTGGCGCGGTTTTAGTGAAGATCCTATGGAGATCTCGGCCTGAGGGCAGGGGGTCTACGTCACTAAGTAATTGTCATAAATATGTATTCATAAATTTTATTGGCRTATCACTTAATATAAAGAATAAGTAGATGGTAGTAATAATAATTTAATTTTAAGGTCACGACTAGGCCAAACATCAAATTAGTGAATGAGATACCCTTGTTTGTAGGATGAGAGACCCCTCACAAAAGCTATTTGACTACTAAAATTTACTTAGGATAAGTAATTGTCATAAATATGTATTCATAAATTTAATTGGCATATCACTTAATATAAAGAATAAGTAGATGGTAGGAATAATAATTTAATTTTAAGGTCACTACTAATCCAAACACCAAATTAGTGTATGAGATACCCTTGTTTGTGGGATAAGAGACCCCTCACCSAAGCTATTTGACTACTAAAATTTACATAGGATAAGTAATTGTCTTAAATATGTATTCATAAATTTAATTGGCATATCACTTAATATAAATAATAAGTAGATGGTAGGAATAATAATTTAATTTTAAGGTCATTACTAAGCCAAATACCAAATTAGTTTATGAAATACCCTTGTTTGTGAGATGAGAGAACCCTTAGTGAAGCTATTTGACTACTAAAATTTACATAGGATATTGTCATAAATTTTAAGGTCATTATTAAGCCAAACAGCAAATTAGTGTATGCTATACCTTTGTTTATGGGATGAGAGACCCCTTACAAAAAGCTGTTTGACTACTAAAATTTACATCTGATAACTAATTGTCATAAATATTTATTCATAAATTTAATTGACATATCACTTAATATACAGAATAAGTAGATGGTAGGAATAAGAATATTAATATACATTTAATCACTTCAATGGAAATAATGAACTAATTATCTAATTTCTTATTAGTTTTTAACATGGAGTTGAAAAACAAACACTAAATCATGCTTTTATATATATATATATATATATATATATATATATATATTTGAGATATGGTCTTATATATATATATATTTGAGATATGGTCTTATTAAAAATTGTTTTTGATTGATTAAGATGTTGAGAGTGTTTTTGGATACAAACTGTATACCTAGTTTTAGTTTTGGCTAAGATGTTCTGTTAAAGAATATCAGTAAGTTCAGGTGGTCTGATTTTCTTTATGTAACCATTACTCACTATCCATTAACAACTGAGTTATGATAGGTTTTTTCATCCTCTAAAAAATATTCAAGATATAAACAGAAAGAATACAAAAAATATAATAGTGCAGGAAAGTCCAGATATATATATATATGAGAAAAATGCACAAAATCCATATATTTGTTTACATTCCACAGTAGAAAATACAAGGCAGAGAAGGCCATTAGAAAATACAAGGAGGCAGAGAAGGCCATAAGTATGTTTACGTTGTACAGTAGAAAATACAACATGGCAGAAAAGGCCAAACCCAATACCTAATCCTATGCTTGTCCTAGGAAATATAACACTTTATGCTGTCCTCTTGATCGTCTGCGATGAGACGTTTTGGGAACAGCAACTTTCACATTTTTTAAATGTTTGTCGAATATATCGTATATTTTTGTATGCTTTTAAGACAATGGAAGGGCCGCCCACTTGTCTTTGGACAGAGAACTCTTTTCCTCCAAATCCCTCCATACACAAACCTGCAAAAAACCTTTATGCGTGCATTGTCTATTTCTACAGATGGTTCCGTAGGGATACACAAACCTGCAAAAGACCTTTATGTATGCCTTGTCTATTTTTACTGTTGGCTCTGTAGTCATGCACTGTTTTCATCATTATCATACTTAAAAAGACCTTCCACAGAATACATCCTTTAAGGACACAAAAACAACCCTCTAAAACTTTTCAGGATTACTCTCTGGTGATCGCTGGCCTACCAAATCCCACCCACTGTATATATCCCAATGATGATGATGATAAACATAAAAGTATCATACTTTTCTCTATGCACGAGATCTGGCCATGGAGACCACATGTGACCAGCCCAAGTTTGAAAACATTAATTTTTTTTAAAGAAAAGGCCATTTTCTGAACACTACAGTAAAGAAAGAGAAAAGAAAAGTCATTCTACTGTGGAATTACAACAGATATACTGTACTGTCATGATACCGTGAATAAGGGAAACGATAACAACTAGAAGATAATATTAAGGGTTTGTAAAGAAATGGCCATTTTCTTTACACTACACTAAAGAAAGAGAAAGGAAATAACATTGAATTGTGGAATTACAGCAGATATACTGTACTGTCATGATACCATGAATAAGGGAAACGATAATGAGAAGAAGATAATATCAAGGGTAATACGGCTAATAAGATAATTTGAACACAGTGCAAAATCATGTATCTCGCAATGATATTCCTCGTGGTCTTCTGTTTTTCTGAGAGTTCTTGTAAAAATTATAAAGTTATCATACATATAGATATATGGCGGTGTTTTCTAAATTTTGGTCAGAAAATTTCAACGAGTTTATGGTATGAGATAGTTATAGAATTATACCCTGAGAGGTCAGGATTAGATGCATATTAGTAAATATGGGATAGCTGCTTTCTTCTTTTCTTTAATTTTACAACAACTCTTTCTATATTTATAGATTTTTACTTAAACTTAACCCGGTTAGGGTTTAAAATAAGTTATAAAAATAGGTTTTTTTTTGAGGAGATATTCATTTTTGCCAGATGTCTAACCAAAAATCGAATTGTTTTTCTGTTCGCTATCTAACTAACATACATAGTAAAAATAAAAAGAGACAATATATAACAGAATTGGAGACATCTAAAACCTTATAGTAACATTACTTACTAATTCCACAGATTGATTTCGTTTCTAGGCTCCAGCGGAATTTTATATTGAACAAGGTATCCCACAAAATTAACAATTTCTACAACTAGGTCATAAGGGCTTGGTACACACTCTTGAAGTTCTGAATTCTTCTCTTTAAGGTAAGTAATGGAGGCCTCATTCTCCACTTATCTATTCCATCAATTTCTACAACTAGGTCATAAGGGCTTGGTACACACTCTTGAAGTTCTGAATTCTTCTTTTTAAGGTGAGTAATGTCATCAGGGCTTGGTACACACTCTTGAAGTTCTGAATTCTTCTCTTTAAGGTGAGTAATGGAGGCCTCATTCTCCACTTCTCTATTCCATTTGGCTGGCAGGTGATTGTCTTGTTTGAGTTTACAAGTTTCTCTCTTTTCCTCCATTCCTAAAGAGGGTTCCAGCCAGGCCTTCCATCTAGCCTCTTGATGAGCTAGAGAGGGTTCCAGCTAGTCCTAGAGAGGGTTCTAGCTAGTCCTTCCATCTAGCCTCTTGATGAGCTAGAGAGGGTTCCAGCTAGTCCTAGAGAGGGTTCTAGCTAGTCCTTCCATCTAGCCTTTTGATGGAAGGACTAGCTGGAACCCTTTCTAGGACTACCTCCATTCCTAGGGAGAGTTCTAGCTAGTCCTTCCATCTAGCCTCTTGATGAGCTTTGCAGGTGATCATCTTGTTTGAGCTTACATATTCCCCTCTTTTCCATCATTCCCTAAAGAGGGTTCCAGCTAGACCTTCCATCTAGCCTCTTGAGGAGGTTTGCAGGTAATTGCCTTGTTTGAGCTTACAAGCTCCCCTCTTTTTCTCCATTCCCAGAGAGGGTGCCTACTAGGCCTTCCATCTAGCCCGAGAAGTAGTAAAAGTGAGGTCTCAATGACTATCACTTAGGTCCTAATTGCATTGGCTAATATTCTCTTTTAGTGCGCAGCAATAACACATGCAACCTTCAATGGATATCACGCAGGTCTTAATTGCATTGACTAATATTCTCTTTTAGGGCCATGACGCAACAACAACACATGCAACATTTGGAAGCGATTGAAACAAAATTGGGCTCTTTATGAGAAGAGAGGGTTCACAAAAAATTGAGGAGAGATTTAGGAAGGGTCATGACGGTTCTAAGAAAGCTAAAGGGGTTTATAAAGGAGTTGGTATAGGGAGGACTAAGGTCTTTTGATGGTAGGTTGGAGGTAGACATTAAGAAGTTGGAGGGGGAGTGGTGAAGCCCCATAATATGATGATGATGATTAATGTCCACTAAGATTTAATTGGTCTATCACAGCTTAAGAGGGTAAGTGATTACTTGGGATTCTTTATAATTTTGTTTATGTGCTGGAAAAACATTAAAATAAGCTTTCCAAGATCACCATAGTTTTGTTGAGTTAAGAGGTTCAAAAGGTTGGTAGTGTGACAAATATTTTGAAAATGAGATCTAATCTCGGTATAGGCTAGACAATCTAAGAGAAAATGTTTTTCATCTTCAACCTTCTTAGTGTCACAAAGGTCACACACTCTTTCATCCCATGGTGTTTTACGAATTGACCAACGCCCAGTTTCACTATGGAGCTCGTGAGAATTTGTTCTTATCTTAGCAATGTTTATTTTTTCTTTACGCTTGTCAAAGATAATTTTGATCTTCTAGATTAGGGTTGATTACATCCTTATAATACCTTAATTTTATTTTTTCCTCTAACTCTTTATTACAGCACATTTTCTTCTTAAATTTTGATTTGATGATATTTTTAATAGTATCTTTTTTATGCAAAATGGTGTCTTCCATAATTCCCCAATAGTTTATCCAAGACTAGGCATCTTTTTTCCATCCCCGTTTGAGTCGATCATGGTTACAACTTGATTTTGAAGTAATTTTAGGAATCCTCTTGTCTTCCATGTTGTTTAACTTTTTACTATACAATAGGTATCTACTCATAGTTTTTCTCTCAATGGGTGAGAGGATTGTTTCTAGGAGGAGGATGGGATAGGGCGTATTTTCTTTAATTTTGGGATTATAGGTTATAAAATTATTTTATATTTTATCTATCTTTCTCTAGGATTCACGGGAGATACTAAAGACTCAGACTTCACATCCATAAAGAATAATAGGTGTAACAAGAGTCTCAAAGAGGAGTTTCTTCTTATACAAACTTCAAAGATCGATTGATTTACAATTTTTTTCAAGCCCATAATAAGTTTTCCATTCCTTGATAATCCTTTTCTCAATGCTATAATTCCAGTTGAGCTTATGGTGAATATCAATTCAAATATATTTGTATGAAGTCACTTCCTCCAAGTTGTTGTTTTCATATACGAAGGTATCATAAGTGATCTTATTGGATTCAATAATCATGAACTTAGTCTTATCAATATTAATAGTCATACCCATATTGGAGAAAAAATCATTGAGGATTCTTAGTTGGTTTTCAAGATCCCGGGGAATCTTTTCCATAAGAACAATATTATCGACATAAAGAAGAATATTGATGACTATACCATTGAGAGTAGGGATGACATATCATGTTTTTCCAAACAATCTTCTAACTTGTCAATATATATGCCAAAAAGGGTAAGGGACAACGGACAACCTTGTTTGACTCCAATATTGAACTTAATCTCTTTTGACCAACCCTGAGTTTTTTTGAACTTAACAATAATTTTCTCATACATCCTTATTTTAGTAGCACTCAGCTCGAGAAGAACTTTTATATCTTCCAACTAATTTCAAAGGTTTTTCGTCAAAAGATTTTCTAATGTCAAAAAAAAAAAAATTGGTTTTGGTATTGCGGAAATCCTCTGCAATGATCCTAAATGTAACAAGATGGTATACAATTGAATGATATCTCTTAAACCCATCTTGGCCTTTCGATCTTTTACCGTGACTTTATATATAAAGGATAATCTTCTTTTCCAAAATAATTCCATAAAGCTTGGCTAAAATATAGAATTTCCCCTCACCGAGAGACCGATAGCTCAGAACCATAGAGACGTATTATGGTTCACATCACTGAGATTAACTACAGAGATTATTCTTGTAAAAAAATGTAAAAACCACATAGAAGTATTATTCTCGTTCAAAACAACAAAGATATAATGTTAGAAATAAAATATTTCCTTCAAAACTGGAGAGAAGTAATATTCTCATTCAAAACCACATAGATATAATGTTAGAAATAAATATCTCCTTCAAAACCGGAGACAAGTATTATTCCCTTTCAAAACCGGAGACAAGTATTATTCCCTTTCAAAACCGGAGAGATATAATGTTAGAAATAAAATATCTCCTTCCAATTTTCATACCACACCTTAAACACTTTAGGCATCTCTATGGCTATGGTTTTGGGAGCATGGAATAGGATTCTAATTGATACAAGTCCTCTTAAATTTTGGATAGAGACGACTCCCATTCATCATGCCACCCGAAGGTTTTCCATGATACTTATTTCTAAATTTTAATAAGGTTTTTCATGATATCTTCTTCTCAATTTGAGTGGAATTTGATGTGAAAATATTGACATTGCCATTCTTTATTTCTATATTATGTAGATTGAGATATATCATTGTGTAAGTGAAAGAAAGTGAGAGCAGTTGAGAGAAAATTATTATTATTCTATCGATATGTTTTTTCTACTTCCCCATATGTAATTCCCTCAATACTTTAATATGGCATTGCCATGTTGCATTTAATCAAATATTAATAAGAAAAAATTTCAATATGGCTCATAAATAAAATATTTCAATGTCTTACATGTTCAACATGGAGTTGACACATGACATTTAAAAAAATATTTTTATGTCTACCAAAAATAAATATTTCAATGTCCACCTTAAGTAAAGTAATTTTATATCAACATTATATATAGAGATGTGAAGTGAATAAAGTAAAAAATTCCATATTCAGAGAGTGAATAGGTGCTTTCTACTTCCCAATATCAAGGATATGTTTAAATAATGTAATGATTAATATGGCGTTGACACATGTAGCAACTACTCCCTCACACACAAGGTAAATTCATTACAATTGGTAGTAATATATATATATATATATATATAGATATATTATAACAAGTTAATACATGTCATTTACAATAACGACATAAGCAAGAAAAATACAGGTATATGATAACAACAAATAAAAGGTCTGTACTTATTAATCTTAATCCTTACTTAACGTCAACACCACAACATATATAAGATACAATAAAAAATAACCTTTTAATTGGACTAACATCTTAATATTACTACCATCAGATCATACAAAACTATTTCAAGAAAAAACAAATTCTACCCGCCCAAATCCTACCCTGCAAGGTTAGGACCTTCAAGAAACATAATAAACACTCGAGTCTAGGATTCATCCGATCTATTTTGACCATTTAAGGTCTTGGGATTGGAAGTCGTTCTCAGGAGCATGAATATATTTGTTTTCCCAGCACAATGCTATTAGAATTTCACAATAAAAATCTAAGTCCAATATACCTATGCTAATAGAAAACAACTCATGCGTAACCAAATCAAACAATTTATCTCAATCATAAAACAATGTGTAAATAATTCTAAGTAGTAATTTCATGCTACCAATTAAGGAAACTACACCCCATCATTATCGAGCATAATACTTAAATAATTTGATTTGGCCAAGGAGAAGATACATTAAATTATGACAATCTATAAGTAAATATTACAAGAGGTTACAAATTAAAATATAGAATCGAATGATTCTAATTAGAGACGTAACCTATTTTACCTCATAAAAATATTCATCTAATCAATATAACATTCGATATAACATTATAATTATCAGCGGTATCCTAAGTTCATTCTCAAATGTTGTGTGTGTGTGCTTTCTTGGAGTTTCACTTCTCTCTCTAGTCTATTTTTCTCTAATGATTCTTGATGTTCATAAAAACTTTATAGGATGACTTTTCTAGGGCCCCCATTTATAGGTTGATGTTTTGGAATATGTGGTGAACTTCTCATATTGAAAAGAAAAAAAAATAATTAAGAGAAGGAACTTGTAAACCTAATTTTAAAACACCTTTGAAATTTTAAACCTCCTTTTTGTTCCGTTCAAATTTGTTCATATTCAATGCAAGTATACCTCCATTCCAATTCACCAGAGGTATAAGTATAAACCATTCAAATTCACGTGAGTATACCTCCATTCCAATTCACCCTAGGTATAAGCAGAAACCATTCACATTCACATCAAATTATCCTAGACTAGAAACCCTTCACCATTCAAATCACCAAAGGTATAAACCTTCGTTTCAAATTTGTTGTAGAGTAGAAACACTTCATCATTCAAATTCACATTCAATAAACCCGTCACATTCAAATTAGAGTATAAATATCCTTTCAAATTCATCATAGGTATAAACCTCCATTCAAATTTACCACAGAGTATAAACCCTTCACCGTTCAAATTAAACATAGGTATATATTTCTACATACAAATTCTAAAGTTATTAACTCTAGTGTAGATCCATATTAACTTAGAATTTATCATGAGCTAAGAGGGATTAAATCTTGTTGGGTGAAATATTTTGTTGCAATATGTTGTCATTGATGTCAAAGAGTTGATTTCAAGTATTATCATTGTATCCTTGATGTATTGATTGTTGGATCATGTGGTCATATATGTAATTGATGTATGAGGGATAATTCCATGGAGTGTCAAAGTGATGTGTTTTCATGGGTAGATGTTCCAGATGAATTGATGTATAGATGGGATGAAGTAAAGTTTGGTCATTGTTCTCTTGTCATGATTGACAAATAAGTACCAAATGGATGAACTCCAAAGTGGTCCCCTTATTGTGAAATCCCTCATGGGAAGATTCTTTTTGAAGTCCAAATGGTTAAGTGGTTGAGTCATCCTAGTAGTATGGTTAGGGAACTCATGTTTGTTTGAGTAATAATGTTATGAAAATCATTGAATTTATTAGTAATACTATTATATATGGATATTTCTTGTCATGCCATTTCTGGTGATATGTGGAATGTCACATAACTCCTCATGTTTAGAGAGTTATGGCCATGTGAAGTTGGACGACCCTCATGTGTTGTCTAGAAGCCCCAAGAAGGTCAAATAAGTCAAATTATTCTAGAATATCCTAGAGGAAGTTAAATAGTCAAAGTGGTTAGTCATAGGTTAAGTGGTTTCAACAAGAAAACAACTAAAAATAAATTAGTTGCAACTAGAAGTGGAGAATTTACTATTTGTAGCAAAGTGGGTTAGAAGTGGGTTAGCCCCAAAAAAAGGAAGTTGGTTGAAGTTGGTTAGATGATAAACCCTAGAGGAGGCTACTTGGAGAAGTATAAATAAGAGAGAAAGGATCTCTTATGGGCATGAATATCTTGATCATATTGAATATCTATTTTGGTGAAATATTCATTGCAGGTACTCATGGACACCTCAAAATTTTTGTATGTATGAGGTTTTCACGGTGAAAGTCTCAAAGGCTCAAAAAACCTAGTTTTTTGAAGTGGTACATGGGTTGCAGTGAGCCAGGGAACGTACATACATGTGATGAAGGATATAAGGGTGTGTACAGTTGAGAATGACATGAAAATTTGAGTAAGTGTTGGTGCTAGGTTCCTAAATTTTGAAGCAAGTTCCAGATCAACATTCTATAGGTTCAAATCTACTGTAGAGGTTTTAGTATGGGTAAATATTGTCTTGATGATTAGAATTGCTCATGGTATGGTGAATGATTGAGGTATTATTTTTATGGTAGTATTGATGTATGAATATGGTAGTTGATTGGTTGAGTAGTTCAGTTCTTTTTTTATCTGTGATTATGTATGCATGAGAAGCATGATTAGGTTGTTGGATGGTATAGATATTTTTGTGCCTGGTTATGGTACATATTTGGAAGTGATAGGAAGATTACAATGATAGATCACAAGTGGCTATTATAGAGGAAGAAAAAGGTCTGAAGGGAAAAATGGTTGAAGATTCAGAAACACTAGTTTTTGAAGGTGTATGTAGGGTCACAGAAGGAAGAGTATGTACATATGCGTGCTACATTACATGAAGGGTGCGTACATACATGTGATGCACTACTAATAGGTCACGTACCTTTTGGAATATTGGGTTTTTTCCACAAGCAGGGTCTTGTACCCAAGGATTGGATTTCTCACATCCTAGTTGGTGCTGAGATCTACAGGCTGAGTCTTTCATTGAGAAATGGTGCTCTTGTGGAGTTGTTGCTCTTTTTAGTTGTTACTGATAAACCCCAAGGATTGTAGTCCATAATACAAAATAAGCTTATACATATATCTTGTGTGCCTTGTGTTCTTTATGGTGATTGTTTATTGATGATGTTTTCTTCTAAGATATTATTACATACACACAATTAGTTATAAATTAAAGAAATGAATATTGAGTAAATGGTGATTGCTAACAAAGGTGTTTTGTAAATAAGTTGGTAAAAGATCCCTACATTGATTCACCCCCCACCTCGCAGTGTGGTCGGTGTGTCCAACAACTAGCATCAGATAGGGCCTTGGTCATAAGATTTACAAGCTTGAAGGACATCCATGGACACACAAATGGATGAACATGCAGATGAATTTCCCCTCTTTGATGAGACAAATTACTTAGCATGGATAATAGAAATTAAAGGTTTTTTTAAGGCAAAAGGAAAATGTATTTGGAATGGAGCTATTGGTGGATCAATTCCCTTGAAGAATAAGTCAAAGTTTGTAGCACAAAAGGAAGCAAAGAAGAATGATGTATTAGCTCTCAAGGCCATTTTCAATGGATTCTAATTTTTTTTCAAAGAAAGCATGGGACAATGTACTTCCACCAATGATCTATGGCTGAAGCTAGAGAAGGTATACGAAGATAAAGAAGAAAATCATAGCAAGGAAAATGAAGGTAAAGACTCTCCAAAATCGTATGCTTACAATACTCCTAGTGAAGTTGAATGTTCTCTTACAAAAGAAGAATAAGATATAGAAGAAGTTTGTATATAATTTGAAAATAATGAATAGGAATATTTGTTAGAGCTTAGAGATAAAATTATAACTAATTTAGAAGAAGTTAGCATGGAAATAGGATATCGTTCACTTTCCTTTGAGTATCTTGAAAAATACACTAACGAGGTCCTAGAAACATACCCAAGGCATATCATGGCACTAAAGAAAATACTCATGAAGAAAGAATAAGATATAAAGAAACTAACGAATGATATAACTAGTCATGTAGAATAAAAGAAGAAGGTATATGATGAGCTTAGAAAAAGCCTTGAAGATCTTAAAATCAATGTAAATTTAAGGACTCAACTTGAAGAATCCAAAAGGGTAGAGGAACTATTAAAGAATAAATTAAATGAAAAGGAAGAGTCAGTTCATAAGTTGGAATTCAAAGTTGTTGATCCCATAAAGAAAGTAGAGAAGTCAAATACTCATGTCAAGCTCAAGAACAACTCAACAATATGTTGGGACCACATATTGTACCTTTTTGCCCATACTTTTTGCCATTATTATACCCTTCAGCACCTGTATTTAGACTCATATTATCACTTCATCTGATCACTCCAAGGTATACAACGTCCTTTCTCATCACTATATGTTTAATTTGTTTGCATAACACTGCATTGCACATTTCTTGGCCCGTTCAGAAAGCATAGGTATACATATTTGCAGAATATTCCGAGGCCGTGCTGGCTTTAGGCTGCCAAAGCCGATGTTGAGCTGATGTTGAAACGTATAGGCTACTACAGTCAAGGACATATATACTGACTGGGCTGCTGCAGTCCAAGGATGCATATGCAGAAACAAGCGACTACGGTTCAAGGATCACGAATCAGAAACGGGCTGTCCTCAGTTGAAGAACGAATGTTGAACCACGATCTTGCCAGAGTCGACAGCTACGGATTGCTAGCGGATATTTAGTTAGTGTCTACTCGGCAGGGCACTAACACCTGTCTTGTGGAATTTCCTTTTATCCTACCGTGCCACTGTAGAGAGATTTGGTTAAGTGTCCCACTACTAGGAAGCCCGAGGAAGGGGGCTACCAACACCTTATCTTCTGCCTTTCACCTCTTCAAGTGTGTTAGCCAGTGATTGGGTTAAGGGTTTCTACTGAGAAAGGAAAGAACCAAACATCCTACTCACTAGATTGTCCCAAACACTACATGATGTCATCTGAAGCGGGTTCAGTCCACACTTAGAAAGAAAGAATCAGGTTGCCTGTTCTCTATGAACTTCAATCTCACAAATTATGTGCTAAGCAGGAGCTGAACTCTGTAGAAATGAGAAAGGAACTAGAAGTGCTTTGTTCTCTGTAGATAGAGCTTATTGTTTTCGCATTTCATGAAGAGTGTTAGTACTGAGTCTCTTTTGAGAGTAAGGGTCATGTTCTCGATTGCAGTGGATTCTTTCCCATTGCAATGATACTTTTAAATGTAATCAAGTTGTAATTTGAACTACAAGGATTTGCAATTAGGGAGATTTCTTTCTGTGATTTAATTCAGAACTTCGGTTCACTTCCTTGAAATATAGATAGAATGATTTATTTACTACAACACTAAGTGCTTTTGGGTGAGCATATATATTACTACAACACTAAGTGCTTTTGGAATTGAGCATATATAGTGCGCAGCTATCTTTGAAACAAAAGACTTCCCTGGGTTGATAATTTATGTTTCACTTGGTTGTTTAAAATTAATTAAGCAATTATAGTGACCAACACAATATTGAATGGAATCCTAGATAGTCAAAGATCACTAAATGATAAATCAGGTCTTGGATACAACAAGGAATCTATACACTTTGAATCCAACACTTCTAAGAAGCATGAGGTAAGTCATTCATTCTCAAAAGGTGGAAGCAATGTTGCAAGTCAAACATCTACAAAAAGCAAGGAAACTTTCGAAAAAAAACAAAGCAAGCAAGACATCAAGAATCCCTATTTGCACCTCAAAGAAAATTTACAAGAGAGACACCTTCAAGGTGGACACCAAAGCAAAGGCATGAATTTTTTTTCCATGGTCACTGCTTTTCATGTAATGAATATGTTCACAAATATTTCGATTGTAGACATTATGCAAGGAAAGATTTTGGAAGGTTTCATAACACCCTAAGATGTTGGAGATGGAATCAAGTGGGTCACATTGTTTTTCATTGTAACACCATGAGATGCTACAGCTGCAGTGCGTTTAGCCACAAATCCAAGGATTTCTAGAACACAAGAAGAAATTCCATGAGGAGTTCTTCACATAGCATGAAAAGAATAACACATGAAACTAGGAAGGAAGACAATATTGAAAAGATGGAAGCTCAAAGATCAATTTATGAGAAATTGGGACACCTTTAGGAGTGGATGAAGAAGACTAAACAACCAGAACAGAATGGCATCCATGAGGCAAGCTCAAGATTGACATTTTCTAAAGAATACGCGAGCTCCTATTGAGTAAGTCGCGTACATACACAAGGTGAAATATAGAAAGGTTTTGTACATATGTGAGTTGTCTGTGGAACAAGCCACATACCTATGGTAAAATCCTTGGAAAAGAAGGATATGCAGATTAGTTGCAACATGATTTGATGATATAACTCCATTTTGCAGGGTTTGACATGGTTTGCTGCAAGTTTTCATGATTTCATATATGTTTAATGTATGTATGTTGATGACATATGGTTGACTGTTGAAGCATGTAGCATCCCTCTCTACTCATACACTATTATTGACTTATTCTTTGAGGACACTTTATTGCAAGTTATCCGGGTATGTTACTCTGTGATTTTGTTCAGATTATGATTTATATATGATGATTATATTGATGTATATATATTGACAGATTCTTTTGACGATTCATCCTGAGTGTTCAGGATACATGACAGGTTAAGGATGTTGATGTCATCGATGGATTCCCTTGGACTCTGGATTGAGTCAGGGAGTGGATTTTATCTATTAAGTATTTCATTTCATGAAAAAATGTTGTATGATTGATTATAGTATGATTTATTTATATGGAATTATTGACAATGTTTTTGTCAGTGGATTCATGCTTGATGATGCTTCCTAATTCGAGTCACATAAGGAGTAGAGGGGCCATGCAGAGAAAACAAAAAATTGAGGGAGAGGTGTGACAACATCCCTGTCACATACTAATAGCACTCCCACCATGGTATGAAATTTAGGTTAATGATTACCTAGTTTGAAAGGTCCACGATGTCATGAGGGAAGACAGAGATAGTCTCTCATGAATATTTCTAAGGAACGTGCAATAAGGTCAATTCCTTATTCCTTAGAATCCCTTAGTCTCTCACAAGGTCAACCAAGTGGAGTGTTGACTCCGAGGTTCAGAAAAATTCCAAAAAATGTCTAAGGTGAGTGGCACCCTTGGAGCATGGAGGTGTGTCTTGAAGGACACGTCACATAATTAAACTTAAGTCGATAAATCTAGATGGCCTAGAAAAACATCAAAATATTTAGACCTTGTTGGATTAACCAATTAATTAAAAAATAGATTTAGTTGAAAAGACTAACAAGAGTCTAAGCCTAAGCCTAAGATTTTTCCTAATTCTAAGTTTAATTTGGGGACTAATTAAAATATTAAATATGGGATAAATATAATTCTAGGAAAAGGTGGAAAAAATATAAAGATTTAATAAAATACACATGTGTGTATGAATCTAATAAAAAAGAATTTTTTAAATAGAAATAAATAATAACTTGAGAGGTTGGTTGTACATAGAATATAAGCTAGATTTAAACTACACTAGTCTAACCAGAAGAAGACTCTTAATTAAACTATAACTAAGATCTAGTTAGGGGAAAATCCTTAAATGAGAATCTGGGGAACAAAGGGACACCTAGGAGTGAAAATATGAACACATTGAGGACTGTGAGGGATTTTGACCTTTTAAATAAAATAAAAATGGTAATTACTGGTGTAACTTGGGGATATTGTGACAATTGTGTGAGTGATTAATACAAATTAAAATTAACTAAAAAGTGAATTATCTATGCATAAGGACATGTGTCAATGAAGAAAAGTCTATAAAAAAAAATTATGGATAAGGGAAAATGGATATGATTTCTGAGCATTGTTATGCTGCCAAATTTTTATTGGACTATGTTTTACTTGTGAGAGTTGGGATACGAAGCTTGTAAAAAGAGTGGAAGCTCTTCCTTGCGAGGGAAATTCTTGGATCTATTTTGTTGGTTTCTTGTGTGTGGCCCCTTTGTGGTTTGGGGAGCTAAGGGGGAAGAAGAATACCCCTAGAATTGGATGGGAGGTACCAATGAAGTCTCTGTGATTAGAAAGAATAGGAAAACAAGGAGCGCAAGACTTTGAAGGACATATTCATTAAGTAGAAATTCATTGGTTCTAGTATTTTTATAATTTTGAATTTTATTCTTAGCATTAGTATAGTTGTATGTTAGAATGATAAGGCCACTGTAGAAGCACCGGAAAGCATGAATTTCAATTGTTATATATGTTGTCAATGAGTATTAGTTCATATTTATATGTTAATTTATACTTTTTTCCAAATAGATAATAGTTACAATGATTGTATTTTAAAGCGTCGTTGTAATTCCAAAAGTTTTTCGCTCTCTAAATTTACGGTGACTTGATCCTAATTTTGGATTTGAATCTATATTATGATTGGTATATGTTCCAAGATTTTATTTTTATCTATATTTAAAGTTGAATGATCAGAGTATATAGATTAGGTTGTTTAGAAATTTAACAATGTATTGTTTGTTGGTAACCCAAGGTGTTATTTCAAAATTATATTATGAGTTCTCTATTTAATTTCATTTAAATCCAAATCAATTCATATGATGGGACCTCTGTCAAATTGTAATCTAGATCCAAAATGGTATCCTACTTCCTGTTAAATCTTTCAACATTTCAGTTTTGGTGTATGGTGGATCCTCGTTGATTATGTTTAAATACAAATTTTATATCATGTTTTGTTTCTCTGTCAAAATCGTTGATAAATCCGAAGTATATGAAATGTGGAGGTATGTGTTCATTTTTTGGTTTAATTCCAAAATTTTCGGGATAGTGAGAAGCATGTTGAAAGTTTCTAGAGTTTTGAAAAAAAAATTAAGCTATACTGCATTAGCTCCTTTTCCTTGACAAAGTTATATATGTGACCCTAGGCTAGAACATAGCATTGGGAAAAAGGGCGCTACTCAGAGCTCCAATATCTGGTGCTCCATAGGTATTTCAACTTCAAAACGTATGCTCACTCATAGTTCTACCAACCGAATTCGGTCATAAGCTGAGTTGATTAACAGTTGTAGGTTAACCCTACTCTTCCATGTTCCTCATTAACCTTTATGAACTTAATCCAACGGTTGACGAAGATTCTCCTCATGAAATAACCTATGGTGGAAATCCACTCCAGAACTCCAGCATTCAAGGTTTTTCGCTACTTACACAACTTGAAATTGTTTCACCCAAATCCCCGAACCTCTAAAGGGATCGAAGATTTGATGTTTTACACTCCTCCTCAAATAAACAGTTGTCATCCACTCTGTAGATCAACACTCCAGGAGTTCCTCACTCTTTGTAAAAAACAACTCATTTCCTCTGGAGAGACAAAATCATGGACCTCCAAAGGACAAGGGCTCGAAGTTCTAATGTATCTATTGATCCTCGATCAATTGATAGATATATGGTTGACCTTCACTCTAGGACTTCAGAAGTTCAGGGTTATCTTAATCCTTAGAACCTACACCTTAACTTATATAGAGATCCTATTTTCGAATAACTCAGAGATCTACGACCCACATCCTTCCATCAATTTGGTGTTTCTCTTTGACACTGTCCTCTAACATGGTTCATGAATTTCACAAAAAGTCAGAACCAGTCAAAATCATAAATAAAGAGAAACTTTTTATCAATTTTTCAAGGTCCATTACGACTCTACGAGATAACCTCATGTGAACATGAATTAGAGAAATCGAAACATGTTGATTCAGACGATGATATCCCATTGGCTTCCTCATCGACATAAAGGCTAGAAGAAAAAATAGAACAACTACAACAAAACAACAAGAATCTAACATTAAGTAGAAACACGTTGTGGTGTACCACATGCCAGGAATATGGTCACACCAAATATACTTGTAGACTCAATGATCAACTACCAAGAGTAATATATGCACGGTGCATGCAAGATGAGACATATTGTAACATATGTGAAACTCTGACATACCATACTATGCATGAATTCTTCATAACTTGAAAAATACCAAGTGGTGTCATATTTGTTAAATGAACATACATAGAACATCTGAGTGATGAATAAAGGCATGAAATATAAATTTTTTTACACAATATATCATATAGAAGAAATTGATTAGAATAATGACTACGAGAGACGAGTTGATTACTATGGTCGAGGTGGTCGCGGTCGAGCCGTATTCCAAGGTTGATATCCAGGACGAGGTCGACCCTACTATAAAAATTGTTGGAAAGAAAACCACATTAGCCCTGACTTCCCAATAAAAGATCGGGTCRACTTGAAATTGTGTAACATTTGTGGTGTCAACGATCATTCACTAGAATATTGTCTAATAATACTTGATAAGATCATGACCAAAAATAGCGTAAACCTCCTAGACASTCTCCAAAGAAAAATTATTAAATTAAATGAACATACATATCATTACTAGATCAGGCACAGGATGGGATATTAATAATATCCCCTTACAATATTKATAGACAGGGAAGTCTATTCAGTTTCCAAATACAGACAAAGAAGAAAATATTACGAGGGAAACGATTAAATTATTCAAAAGATCTAATCAATACCAACCAAACAAAGGAATACAAAATGAATACAATGTACAAGAATTTTTACAGCTCCTAAAGGAAAAAAAACTCAATCAGTCAATTACCAAATCTACTTAATATACTAAGAGAGTATAAATAAGGAAAAATACCATCTAAATATGTCAGGAAAATTTCCTATCAGAATAAAGATTATGACCCACGGGTTGACTTAGAAATCCATGGGGTATTGATTAAATAGGTAGTCATCGACTTTGGATCATAAGTAAATATCTTACCTTAGGATACATGGATACATATGGATCGACATTCATTAGCACCAACATTGAATTACCTCAAGCTTGCAGAGAAAATATTAATAGATCTTGTTGGTATACTCTGAAACATCGAAACTCAAATTATGGGTATATCGACATTAGTCGACTTCAAATTAATTTTATTAGTCAAGGGAGTTCCAACATATGCAACACTTGTTGATCGTCCATGGGGACAACAAATGAAAGCCAATATTTCCCTCAAAAAGGATTCAATCGAGTTAAAAGGGAGTGGAAGAAAAATAATAATTTCTCTAGACCCTAATGAAGGGAAACCTTGGACAAAATAACTGGAAGAATATCAAGAAGAACTATGTCTGTACCAAATAATCAATGAATTAAGAGATTATGTCAAACCTAACACTTCAGGAGAAATATCAGAAGAATCTCCCCTGTCAGTCGGACACAATTCTGGCTCAACTCTATATAAGTGGAAAATAGAAAATTATGAAGCACACTCAAAATAATGTTGGACCATTAAATCCATCCCAATTAAACATTCTAGAACATGTTATTCAATTCAAGTAGTACATATAGTGTATGAAACTATACTTCGACAAAATCCTACACTTATTTTGAACGACAACATGATGAAAAATATGCTATGTTACAATGAACAAAATGTTCCGTCAATGCATGTCGAGGAAGTTTCTAAATCTTTCGGAGAACAAGTTATATCTCAAATCTTGGTGGAAATGTTCATAGGCCAAGCCAAAATATGGTTGGAAACACATTCCCCAAGACTACAAACATGGAAAACTATATCAACTTAATTTTTAGAATTCTTCAAAGAAAAGAAACTATCGAAAGAAGTTGGAATCCCTATCTTCAAGGTTGGGTATGATCCAATCAAACATATACACCATTGTGAGAATGAATGGTGTAGAATAGGATATAGAGATGAAAGGGTATGGACACACATGTTTCCAAACACACTAGATGAAATACCAAATAAATGGTACAAAATCAAAGAAGCATATGGCCATACAATCAATTGGTATGACATCAAGGAATATTTTATCCAAGACTTCAAATTTATTCTGGAGGAGCAACGTTTAAGAGAAGCAACATAAAAAAATAAAAGCTTCCTAGAAAAACTTACACCAACTATACAAAAGGAAAAAGGGAATATAATGGTAGAAATAGGATCGATATCAACTTTCCACCTTGTTTCGAAGGATAATAATGAAAATACAAAAACACGATGAATCAATATGGGAAATAAAACATTTCCTTGCCATCATTTTCGAAGGAAAAGTGACCACCCAATGATGCAAAACTATGTAAAATTAGTATTAAAAATATCTAAGGAATAAGAGGAGGAAATTGAATAACCTGACTTCCTGTAAATATTCACCAAAATCGAAGAAGGATATCGACATCTCAAAGAAGAAAAACCACGTACAGTATATGAATGTTGAAATAAAGACAAAATATTTCAATATATCAAATGATGATCGACCCAAAATGGCACGAGTAGGAGACTATTGGATGGAGAAGGAGACAACCAATATAGTATACTTAATCAAAGAATATCAAGATGTATTTGCATGAGACTATAAATATCTAAAAGGACTTGTAGAAGAAATGGGAGAAATGAAAATTGAACTCATTCCTAAAGAAAATCTGATCATAAAGCGACCTTACAAATTATCTCACAAATACAATCCCATCATACAAGAGGAAATTGATGGAATGTTATTAGCATGCATAATATATCCAATCAACAAAGAATAATGGGGAAGTCCTATTGTGGTTCAACCGAAGAAGCATGACCCTAAAAATTTAAGAATTTGCATTGACTTTAGAGGTCTCAACAAACTAACTTTAACAGATCTATTTTGCACTCCATTCGCTGAACAAATAATTAATGAAGTTGAAGGTCATGAATGCTACTCATTTCCAATGGATTTTTGGGATACAATAAAGTACCTATAGCCAAAGAATATCAACCGAAGGAGTCATTTATCTCTTAATTTGTCTTCTTCATCTATAAGGTAATTCCATTTGGGCTAAAGAATGCCCCAACAATATTTTCAAGAATAGTAGTAAAATCATTTCAAGAATACATCAACGAGAGAATGGTTGTCTAATTCGACGATTGGAATATATACAACCTATTAAAAACCATATACAATGGTTCAAGTGTCAATTGTGTGATTAATTTACATGATTCATTGTTATTCACGTGTTATTTTTATGGGTTTATCCTATGCATGATTATAGTTGTTTGTATGCTTATCGGTATTGCATGTATATGTTGCATGTATATGTTTACTGTCAGTGTGAATTCATGCATTTACATAGCGTGTTTGTCTGTTCATGTTTTAAATATATTAATCTTTCACAAGAGTTATGTGTGTTCATATGTTTTAATTGCATGCAATTAGAAAATTATATGAGACATAACTTAGTTAGGATGCTAGTTATGTTATAGTACGTTTCGGACAGAGAACGGATGTGTTCTCCGGTGTAGCGTGGCCCCACATGAATGGTCGGGGACATTACAAATGGGTATATGAGCATGAAATAGTGTTTAGGAGTAGCATGGCCTGGCCTGTTGAAGGCTGGGAATGTTAGAAAGAGGGTTTCAGAGCTAAGTAAAGCATCTGAGGAGTGGCATGTCCTGGCCAATGTGAGGCCAAGGATGCTACAAATTGGTATCAAAGCTTCAATTTTCAACACTGAGCCTGAATGGGGTGAGAAATTTGAGTTGAAGAAAAATGTCACAAAGGATTTAATTCGAAGTGGCCAAATTTCAGTTGTAGAGCGTCCATGGAAAAATGTAGTAGCAAGTGGGCAGAAATGGGGAAAAGCCCCAATTTATGTGGGTGGATTCATGAGAAAATGGAGAAATTCATCCAAGTGATGAGATATTACTGATTTAATATCTGTCATAGCAAATTTGAACCTGTAATTGGTTGAATGTGAAGTTACAATGAATCCATGACAGATGGAGCGAAAATGTTAGCATGCTGGTGCGTCAGGTAAATTGTGGCACCGCGCGTAAGAATATGGTGTGCGGGTACGCACACTAAATTTGGCATTGTGCGGAGTGCACATGCATACAAAGGTGCATGCAATGTACACACACACAATAAGGGTGCATAGGGTGTATGCAGTATTGGCAGAGCGTAGAGGAGTTTGGTTGGCACACGCACAATATGGGTATATGTTGCCGCACAATAGTTTAGTATGTGCACGCAAAGTATTGATGCACGATGGGGGAATATTGAACTTTGTCATGGTGCAATGCATAGAGATAAATTCATGTGGAATATTAGTGCACAATACAAAAACTACGCGCAACAGGTAATAGTGCAAGAACCAAAACTACGTGCAGTAGTTATTGGCGCGTGACACAAAAGTGTGTGCATGTTATTGGCGTGACAAAGAAGTGATACACAGTGGTTTCAAAGTGCATGAAGCATGATTTAACTATGATGTTGTAGCACATGGAAAATACCAGAGAACAGATTGAAACTTGTGCACACGAAGTTGTTTGAAGGGGGAAGAACAAAAAAAACAGTGAAGGGTAAACTATAAGACCCCGACTAGCTCCATGAAGCCATAACGTTCTCCTCAAGACTCAGAATTGAGCATGTGAGTAGGCGTTGGAAAGGTATTGGACAGTGGAATATAATTAGCCACCCAGAAAATTGATTGGGATTTCAATTTTTAAGGAAATTAGAAGAAAGGAATCTGATAAATTATTGAACCAAAATGGTTCATATTTTTCATAAAATTGTTGAAACAGTTAGTCTGGCAAGTTTTGTTGGCTACAGATTTTGCAGCGTTAACAAAAAATAGATCATATCAAGATCAGTTTAGAGTACAAAGTAATGGAAGAGGCACCAAGAAATTACATCAAGAAAGATGAAGTCAGAGGGATGGATGTCCATTTGAGGATGGAAGGAACCAACTCCAATGGACATGGTGAAGAAAGGGATGAAAACATAAATATGACAGAGACCATTATAAATTTACATAAAGATGTTCAAAGACATAAAGTTGATAATGAAAGGCTTATGAGAGCCAAGGAGTAGCAGGATGACTTCAACATGAAGTTATTGGAGATCTTGAACATAATAGAAAATAAATTGGATAAGGAGAGTGGCTCGAGAAAATAAGGAAGTCACAAGTCTCATGATGAGAAAAAAAAAAAAAAAGTGTTAACAAGCATCACCACCACTCCCCAAGGAATTCCAATGAGAGAGAACATAGCAGTTCAAGTCCATCCCTTGTCAGAAAGTATGAGAGGTCTGGGGTGGATGAACTACGAGGATAAATGAACAAAATCAAACCTCCTACATTTGATGATGAGCACAAGAAGGATGAAGATACAGATACATGGTTGTTGGGCATGAGAAAGTATTTTCAATTGCATAATTATTCCTCTCATGCAGGGGGTAAAATTTCCATNTCACAAGTCTCATGATGAGAAAAAAAAAAAAAAAGTGTTAACAAGCATCACCACCACTCCCCAAGGAATTCCAATGAGAAAGAACATAGCAGTTCAAGTCCATCCCTTGTCAGAAAGTATGAGAGGTCTGGGGTGGATGAACTGCGAGGATAAATGAACAAAATCAAACCTCCTACATTTGATGATGAGCACAAGAAGGATGAAGATGCAGATACATGGTTGTTGGGCATGAGAAAGTATTTTCAATTGCATAATTATTCCTCTCATGCAGAGGGTAAAATTTCCATCTATAAACTCAAAGGAAAATCATCCATGTGGTGGGATCAAATTGTGTAGGTGCAACACATCAAAGAGAAAATTGTTACTTGGAGAATATTCAAGAAGTATTTTGAGAAGAAATACTTGACTAAGAGATACTATGACAAGAAAATGAAAGAGTTGTTTGAACTCAAGCTTGGGAGTATGACAATTGAGGAATATGAGAAAAGGTTTCTAGAACTGCTGAAGTATGTCTCTTTCATCAAGGACGAGGAAGTAAAAATTCAAATTTATTTGAGTGGATTTCCATCATTCATCATTGAAAAAATATAGTATGATGATCCCAAGACATTGGACGATACCATAAGGTGAGCTAAATGCCTATATGATCAACAAAAATGAAGGCTAAAATTCCAAAAATCTTGGGAAGACAAAAAGAAATTCAAGATGGATCAAAGGAAGAAGGGGTCTAAGACACCATTCTTCCGAAATATTCCACAGGGACAACAAACTCCTAAGGAACCTAGAATGATGGGCACAGGAAGTCAAAGGCCAAGGCAGCCACCTATTCAATGTTGGGGTTGTAAAGGGGATCACATGTTTAGAGATCGTCCTCATAGAGGTGAAAAAGGGAGGACCGTTCATAATGTACAAAAAGTTGAAACAATGGAGGACATGGGAAGAAAGATACCCAAGATATATGTAACCCTCGACAACAAGCAAGCAGAATATCAGTCACATATGATTGAAGTGGAAGGTATGATCAACAACCAAACCATTGCTATTTTAATTGATTCAGGAGCTAGTCATAGTTATATATATCCTAAGGTGGTGGAAAGTTTTCATTTGCCAAGAAGCAAGTATGGGAAATCTTGGTTAGTGCAGCTGGCTATAGGGGCCAAAATAAAAGTTAATGATATGGTTAAATCATGTCTTATTGACTTGAAT
Organism: Picea sitchensis; assembly: GCA_010110895.2. Taxonomy (NCBI): domain Eukaryota; kingdom Viridiplantae; phylum Streptophyta; class Pinopsida; order Pinales; family Pinaceae; genus Picea; species Picea sitchensis. The sequence goes on from SNQJ01S0012283.1 coordinate 128,048, forward strand.
GGACTAAACACCCAGGCATATTTGAACATCTTTCCTTTAGGTTCCTATGACTGTCTAATTGGGATGGATTAGTTGGACCAACAACATGCCATCCTAGACTATTATAACAAAGAATTTACTTGCTTTGATGAGTAAGGGAAACTAAGGAAAGTGTAGGGAATTCCCAGGGCAGTAGCCATTAGAGAGATTTCAGCATTGCAGCGAAAGAAATGTTACAGAAAAGGGTGTCAAATAATTTCAGCTCATTTGGCGGAGACACCTTGAGATAAGGTGCCAAATTTGGAAGATTATGCAGTCCTGGAAGATTTTGAAGATGTGTTCAAGGAGGTACTAGGACTACCTATTGGATCATGTTGTCATTGATGCCAATGGTTTGATTGATTGATGTCATTGATTGATGTCAAGTGATTGATTGATGTCAAAGGATTGATTGATTGACGATTGATGTAATATAATATGTATTGTCCTTGATGAGAATGCATAGATAAAGATGGATCAATGAGTTGCCATTGATACATGATGAAGATGGATCAATGTGGTTCCATTGGTATATGATGCATTGTTGGAAAAATGTATAGATGACTCATTATTGTCTTATCATGATTGATAAGGTGTACAAATGGATGAACTCCAAAGTAGTCCCCTTATGGTGAAATCCCTCACGGGAATACGCTTTACGGATTGAGTTATCCTAGAAGAATAGTTGGAGGACCCATGTTTGTATGAGGAATAACGAGATGAAGATCAAGGAAATTGTTGGTGAAACTATCCTAGATGGATA
>SNQJ01S0012284.1:0-18327 GCA_010110895.2 Picea sitchensis
TAAAATGGCTACATTTACTGCATTGGAGCACGAGGGACTGAATACTTTTAAATGATCTTTAATGAAAGAAACGCACCCACCTATGCCATTTTGATTGAATTTCCACTCTCAAAACTTTGCGCTCATTTAAAAGTAAAACTCTTCTCTTACGTAAAAGATTTTAAGTAAAGGTTAATGTAAAACAGCATATCATATGGATCTTTAACCAAAAGACGATACTACTCAGTACTTACCACGAGGAGGAGGGTAGTCATAGATGGGGGCACGGTGGAATGTTAGAATCGAGTATATATACATATCTAATGCTTGGATTCGGTTTTTATCGCATCTGGTATATGTTCTCTCGCTTTTAATAAAGAGAAGAAACATTTCATTTTGATCTATATTCTCAAATATTTTCTGTTTATGCTCCGGGAAGGATCTTAGAAGTGTTTTTTCAACAGCGAATCTAATGTGGTTGTGCCGGGAACTATCTTAGAAGTGTTTTTCCAACTGCGAATTTAATGTGGTTGGTCAGGCCTATCCAACTACGCATGGTATTGCGGGTAAGATATAGCTGACAAGGGGCCACTCGAAGATAAATTTATCGTTGTTTACCAAAGTAAAATATTCATAACTTCGTTGGCTTCAAATCATGTATTATCTACTAAACATTTGTTTCGGGGAATTCCAATTTTCTTTCTGTATCATGGCTGAGTGGCGAAGTCCTATTTGAGTATCTCTGTGCCGACTGGAAATGATGTATCTAAGGATCGGCATTTTGCTGCTTGAGTATCATATTTTACTTTAACTTATTACTAGCACAATTACATTTAATCACTGGTTGATATAATCACATAGATACCTTTTTAAAATTAATTACTTATATCAATCATTTTTATTTAAATGTGGTTGTGTTAGTTGATGACATATAAAGGAGTAGTTGATAATGGTTGACTATGGTCAACCATAGTTGTATATGGTTGACCATGTTCAACCATGGTTTAATGTAGTTGATTGTGGCTAACCATGGTTGACTGTGGTTGATTATGGTTAACCGTGGTTGTCCATGGTTGGCTATTGTTGACCATGATTGAGTATGGTTCACCATGGTTGACTATGGTTGATTATGGTTGGCTAGGTTGATCCTGGTTGAATACGATTGACTATGGTTGAGTATGATTGATTATGGTTGAAAATGGTTGGGTATGTTGACTATTGTTGAGAGTGGTTGGGCATGGTTGACCATAGTTCAATCTAGTTGACCATGGTTGTCCATGGTTGACTATCGTTGAACATGATTGAGTATAGTTCACTATGGTTGATGATGGTTGACTATGGTTCACCATGGTTGAGTATGATTGATTATGGTTGAAAATGGTTGGGTATGTTGACTATTGTTGATAGTGGTTGGGCATGGTTGACCATAGTTCACTGTAGTTGACCATGGTTGTCCATGGTTGACTATCATTGAACATGATTGAGTATAGTTCACTATGGTTGATGATGGTTGACTATGGTTCACCATGGTTGAGTATGGTTGAATATGGTTGATCATGGTTGGCCATGGTTGACTATGGTTGACCATGGTTCACTATGGTTGAGTACGATTCAATATGACTAAATATGGTTGACCATGGTTCACTATGGTTGAGTACGATTCAATATGACTAAATATGGTTGACCATGGTTGAGTATGGTTGACCATGGTTGACTATGGTTAAGTATGGTTGACCATGGTTGAATAGGGTTGAGTATTATTGACCATGGCTGACCATTGTTGATTGTGGTTGACCATGGGAAACCATAGTTCTATGTGGTTGACCATGGTTGATTATAGTCAACCATGGTTGAGTGTAGTTGAGTATAGCTGACCATGGGTGACTCTGGTTGACCATGGTTGAGTATGGTTGATTATGTTTATGTATGGTTGACAATAGTTGAGTATGATTGACTATGGTTGACAATGGTTGGCTATGGTTGACCACGATTGGCTATGGTTGACCATGGTTGATTATGTTGGAGTATGGTTGACTATTTTTTCCCATTATTGATAATGGTTGACTGTGGTTTAGTATGGTTTACTATGGTTGACTATGGTTAACTATGGTTGAAAATGGTTAAGTATGGTTGACTGTTGTTTAGTATGGTTTGACCATGGTTCATTGTGGTTGAGTATTGTTGACTATGGTTAAATATGGTCGACCATGGTTAACAATTGTTGATTATGGTTGACCATGGTCAATCATAGTTGACTGTGGTTGACCATGGTTGACAATGGTTTAGTATGTTTGACTATGGTTTCCTATAGTTGACCATGGTTGATTATGTTTAACCATGGTTGACTCTGACAATGTCGCGTTGCAATGTTGAGCAGGTTTTTCGTCACAGTGTGACATCATGTTATATTTGACTCATGACATCGTCAAGTTATGGTCATCACATTGTGAAGTAAGTGAAGTAAGTTTTTTTTTCACGTTATGGCATTGAAATATGTTTGTCACATTTGGACAATTGGTTAAATGTTCATCAAATTTCCATGTTCAATAATGTTCATCTCATTGCAATGTTGGGCTATGTTTGTCACATTGCAACATTAGGTTGTGTTCATCATATTGAGACAATGGGGTATGTTTGTCTCATTGCAATGTCGAGCCATGTTTGTCACATTGCGACATTTGGTTGTGCACATCACAATACGACATTGGGATGTGAACATCACATTGAGATAATGGGGTATGTTTTTCATAGTGCAATAGTTGGAAATGTTCATTAGATTGCAATATCATGATATGTTCGTCACATTGCAACGTTGGGTTATGTTTGTCTCACTGCAATGTTAGGCTACGTTCATCACATTGCGAAATCAGGTTATGTACATCACATTGTGATAATGCATTATGTTCATCACATTGTGACATTGTTACAACAAATTTTTCCTCACTCCATACAAATTTCTTGGATGGCTTTGCATTTCCCTATGTAGACTTGAAGTTCGCTTTTTGTGCCTTCCAGAACCAAAAAAACATATTTTTCCACATCTACACACCCTGTCAGTTATACAACAAGTGTATACGCAAGTTGCTCCACTATAGCCCGCATACATCGGGTTTGGTGCTAAAAATTAAAAATTATGTCAGGTTTTCATGTCATGTCACGAGATCCATGATCCTTGACCTTCTCTATACTAGAAACACTCTGACTCGACCCTTCAGTTCCAATTGAAGGCTATAAATTGAGCCATATCCAAGCCTTGAGAAAATAATTCAACTTTGAGAGAAAAAACACTCAAGAGAAATTTCACTTCATATTGAGTCTGCATTTCTTTGTCCTTGAAACTTTGAACTCCTTGTTAAGCCCCCAAGCTCTTCCTTCTTTGTGACGAAGAACCTCATTGACTCCTTTATATGAGCTTGCCTTTGGCGGAGGATTGACGTGGTGGAGGCCCAGCTGGAGGGACTTAGTTTCTTGGTTCTTATATGTGTCGTTACAGAAGTTGGTCATCTATGTACTTCTGTTGATTATTTTAATAAAAATACTATTTTCTCGTCCAATTGATATCTTGCAAATATTCGAATTATTATTCCATGGGTATATTTGTCATGTATGTTAATGGATTATGTTAATATATATGCTAACATTATATATTATAACCATATACTTGTGTATCTTGGTTGTTGAGGACAAGTTGCAGGTATAAAGCTTTGGGTTGTGTGCTCAACGATGGTTTTCTTTGAACGCCCTGACGAGGTAGGCTCTTAGCCTTGTCTTGTTAGCATTTCATTTATTTAGCATACTTGGGATTAGAGTTTATTTATGTTTATCATTCCATCTATTGTGATTTACCCCTTTCCATAGAGAGATTTTCCTTGTAATATAATCGGCGACCATACTGGGGATTATAATCTATTTCGACCATCACAGATAGTTCTCTGACCTCACACATTAGGGGGCATCTGTTACAACAAATTTTTCCTCACTCCATGCAACTTGCTTGGATGGATTTCCATTTCCCTATGCAGGCTTGGCGTTCCCTTTGTGTGCTTTCTAGATCCAAAAAGGCATATTTTCAACATATACACGCCCTATCAGTCATGCAACAAGCGTATACGCAAGTTGCTCCACTACATCCCACGTACATCGGGTTTGGTGTTCAAAATTAAAAATAATGTCGGGTTTCCATGCCACGTCACGAGATCCATAATCCTTGACCTTCCATATACTGGAAATGATTTGATTCGACCCTTCAGTTCCATTTGAAGGTTATAAATTAATCCATATCCAAGCCTTTAGAAAAGAATTCAACTTTCAGAGAAAACACACTATGGAGAAATTTCACTTCATATTGAGTCTACATCCCTTTGTCCTTGAAATTTTGAACTCCTTGTTCAGCCCCCAAGCTCTTCCTTCTTTGCGATTAAGAACCTCATTGACTCCTTTATATGATCTTGTCTTTGGTGGAGGATTGAAGTGGTGGAGGCCCAACTGGAGGGACTTAATTTCTTGGTTCCGATATGTGTCGTTACAGAAGTTTGTCACCTATGTATTTTTGCTGATTATTTTAATAGAAATACTCTTTTTCTTGTCTAATTGATATCTTGCAAGAATTTGAATTATTATTCCATGGGTGTATTTGTCATGTATGTTAATGGATTATGTTAATCTATATGCTAACATTATATATTATCACCATATACTTGTGTATATTGATTGTTGAGGACAAGCTACAAGTATAAATCTTTGGGTCACGTGCTCAATGGTGGTGTTTTTCAAACGTCCGGACAAGGTAGGATCTTAGCCTTGTATTGTTAGCATTTCATTTATATAACATACTTGGGATTAGAGTTGATTTTTTCATGTCAATCCATATTTTTTGGCTTACCCTTTCCATAGAGAGATTTTTCTCGTAAAAGACATATAGATGTGTTCATCACATTTCGATGTTGAAATATGTTTGATTTCATCCCAATGTGATGTTTTTGGTGAAGGGTTATGTTTGAATGTGACGTCTAGATTTGGTCATGAAATTTAAATAAATTATGTAACGTTTGTCACATTGTGAGATCAGGTAATGTTTGTCGCATGTTGCGACATTAAGCAATGTTTGTTACAATTTGACCTTAGGTTTTGTTTGTCAGAATACAAGGTCATGTAATGTTTGTCACATTGCGACGTTAGGGTATGTTTGTCACATTGAGAGATGACGTAATCTTTTTCACATTCTTTTGGGTTAAATCTCCCTTCTACTTCTTATTCCGACCCAGTTTCATATCTGAATAGGTTTCCAACAAAACCCTCTAAAAATATCGGCCCTCCTGGTAAACCAGAAGGAAACATTGCGCTAGTGCACACAATGCAGTCTCACTCGATATAGCTTTATGGGTGACTGCAATGCTCAAGTGATTGCAGTGTAGGAATGAGTGGGGATATGGGGATGTATTCTATCTTCTTTGTGCATTAATCTTGTTATTCATTTAAGTAATTCTAGGATTCATTCATCTTTAGGCTCATTCATGCATTATAATACATCTAGTTAATCATTCATTCACAAACTAAACATTAATAGAGGGAAATGAATTCAAGAAGCATCACATAGAACATAAGTTTTACCGTGGTTCACCCTCTCCTAGGCTAAGTCCACAAAGATTTGGCTTCTCTTCTCTTTTATTTCATCTGCTGCAAAATCTAGCATTGCGCGCATTACATCTTCCATCATAGAATCATGAAGAGGTTCATGAACCTCTATTAGGAAAAATAGATCACACCAGGCTCCTCATCCTGTTACCTAACCCTAAAAAATCTACCTTACTTGACTCTTCTACAACCTTATTACAATCATAATAACCATCCATCAATTCATCAGTAATAGTCGAACTCATCTGAACCCCTAACCTAGACCTCCTAGGTTCTTATTTATATTATTTTTCAGGCTTATAGTCATTACAATCCTTATCAAAAACCCTAAAACTAACATGGTTAGGCTTGTATGCCTCCTCGCATGTGGATTTTCCTCTTGCATGGTGTTTTTCCTTCTTTGTATGCATGTTGCTTTATTGCCAGCTATTGCACGTGCTCCAAAATTAGGTCTTTCCTTGAAATAGGCATGCGTCCAACATGCCCCCAACACTGACATGTGGCTCATCCCAAGCCACTTAGGTAGTGCGCGCTCCCTGAACAACCTCTACAAAGCTGTGAAATTTTCCTGCTAACTCTTCCCCTTTTTCTCTTCCTTGCGTTGCTTTCTATGTGATCTCTTCTACCCTCTACGTTGTAATATGCTCCTTAAGATATTTTGTGCTCTCAACATGATCCTAAGCCATTATTTTCTTTTCCTTCTCCATTTTTGTGATTATTTTCATTTCTTTCTCTTGGAGAGTTTCTAATCGGGCTAGCCTTTCCTGCTTTTTATTCTGCACAGTCATCAATTCTACCTGCATGGACTTCATCTCCTGCGCACCCTTCACTCGATCTGTGATTCTCATGGAATTTTCCCTGTGCTTCAGCTCCTGTATTGCAGTGTTGATCACTTCCTCTTGTTGTTCCAGCTGTTGTACCCTATCGTCCTCTTCCAACATCATCCATAGCTGCAAGGTCCTGTCTAATAGTTGTGTGACCTTTTCAGCTTCTTTCTCCATCATCTCCACTTGTAGGGCTGTTTGTTGTTCCCTTTCAACCAAAACTTCAGGAGGAGTATTCGGGGTTAATTTTTCTTTAAGATCCTTTATCTCCTTCTTGTAGTTCTTGAGTGTTTGCATGATGATTTGGATTTGTTCTTCTGCATTGCTCATGGCTTCCTACGCGTTGTCTGGAATCCTTGTAAAACATTTCTTCAGCTTCTGCTCTAACTTGTCAGTGCGATGTTTCTCCTATTTTGTCTCGATCTTTACCTGCTCGATCACCAATTCTAGGGAATCATTTCCATCTCTAGTTATCTACAATTCTATTGCATTTGTCCCCACTCATGATTGTGCTTCCTACGCGACACCAACTTGCAGTTTGTACAGTTGCTTTGTTGGTATTCTCACCAATACCAACTATACCTGTGTCATATCTTTGAGTGGTGTTTGGGCTATGGCCTCGTCCATCTGCAACATCTCTGATGTTATTGGGAAGCTTGGACTTGCTTGCGTTATGGTCTAGATAGTGTCTTTGTCTTTCGACGCGGTCCTTTCCTCTGCTTCTTTCATTGGGAGTATTGGTCTTGTTCCCTTCTCGTGCCTTTGCGCTGCTTGTATCTACTCTAAGACCTGCCTGATATCAACCAAATAATTATGTATCGTTCCTCTTTGGTGCTCAGCCTCCTGTACTCTCTTTTCTACAATATTGGCATCATCCTCGGTGATTGTATACTTTGGTATTTTCTTATGGGCCTTGGATTTCTTGCGTGTTCCCCCTGTATGTATAATTGGTTGGTTGGGTGGCCCTATTTCTTATGGAGTATCTTTCGAAGGGGTTTCCTATGTCGTTGTTTCCCTCCTTCCTTGTTCTTCCTATGTTGGGGGCAGTGTCCTTCTTCCCTGATTGCACATCCTTGTTTGGATCACTGCCCTTCTTCTACTGCACTAGATTTTGACTGGGCTTCCTCTATTGTGTTGGCTTCTCGGGCGCAGTGTTGTCTCCTGCAGGTGTTTTGGACGAGCCTGCTTCCACTTCCTTTCCCTTTGTCATTTCCTTGGCGATGAATGGGATCTTCCAGTCATCCTTCCAGTCTCGCATTTGCATTTCTACTTTGTCTGCATTGATGCAGAATCAAAGTTGTAGAAAGTATTTCTCTAGATCCCTGTGTGCTTGGATCCACATGTTGTGGTGGGTAGCCCTAAAGTTGGATAATTATTGATACTACGCAATCACTTCTAGAGATATCCTCCAAGTGTTTTCTATGTTTTCCTATATGTCATTAAGATACTGAGAAAAGGTGTCTTCATTGCGACTTCTTTGTTTGGGGTCTGAAGTGCTTCCCATTGACGTTTACCACGATGCATGACAGTGGCCCACTCTATCACAAAAATAGGAGTAGGGAGGCTCCTTCCACCCGATTAGCGTTATAAACATCAATAACGATGAGTAGTGGAACTATGTTCCCAAGTCCTGCGCGTCCTTACATTTGTCGAGGAACAATTTCAGTAGATATGGGTCCTAGCTGAGCATGGTGTCATTTGTGCACTGAGTTGCAACTGCGACACCCCTGCAGGGGACTCCTCCTTGCAGCATTTGCATAACAATTTTTATGCCATTAGTTTCATGGCCATCCTCGTGGTTGCGTCATTGATTCTGTTGATGATAATTCCACGCGATCCTCTTTCTGTCCCATATGTCTTCTTTATCTCTTCGACGAGAGCCTTTTCTTTAGTCTTGTCATCCAGGTATTGTGCAAGACTCACGCTGTTTGATGGCAGGCTTGTGATAAAGATGATGAGTTCTACATCAATGGATACATGTTCATCTAACCATAAGAATCCTCCATGGAGGACTTCCATCAACTACTTGACACAGTTATTCACCTCTTCCCCCCTTCCAAAGTGGGGAATCTCCACCAAGTTTAAGATCCCTATGTTTCTCAGGTCTGTGGCCTATTTCTTTGGCTGCAAAATTGCATCTCCAAATGGTCTTATGCCTATGCTCTCCATGTATACCTACTGCAAAAATTCAGGGAATTTGGTGGTGTTAGCCACATCGTGGTCTGAGTATATTATCCTTTCCATGAACCCCAGTATATTTGGCATGGCCTGCACCCCCTCTAGAATGCACGGTAGCACCCCCTCTTGTGATTTATCAATTGGCTAAAGAAGGTATTGCTCCTTGTGTCCTCATAGTGTGCTATTATTTCTTCCATGAAAATTTTCCAAGTGACAAGTGATTTGCGAGAACAAATCCATCGATACCACACAAATTGATTAGGTTCTGAATATAAGGATGCAATTCGTACCTTTTGTGTGTGAGGCACATCATGTAGATAAAAAAAATGATCCATCTGGAGTATCCATGTGATTGGATCCTTTCCATCAAAATTATTCATATCGATCTTAGGAAAGTGGTTGGTCTTCAACCCAAAGATGGAGTTTCTCCAGTATTGATTCATTTTCCTTGTTTCCTCATCATGAATTTCATGGGATACATTGTCACTTTTAGGCGGCCTCTATATTAGAAAAAATTTCAACCCTTCCATGATCACCCCTTTTAAGCCATCCATCCTAGTATCCATCATCGCTTCCAACTTAGCTTTAGTTGAATCCATCATCCTTTGTAGTTCATCTTTTGTTATTGCCTTCTTTTGCAAATAATCTATTTCCTTACACATTTCTTCACCTTCATCAAGAGTCCAAGTAGGACTGTCCTAGGGATTATTTGGTGTATAAATTTCCTTTTTTGGTGGCATGTTGTCCAAGTATCACTGCAAGGTAGGAATTCCTAATTGGCTTAGGTAGAGGTCCTCACAAACAAGGGAGTTTTAGGTGTTATAGCTCTCTAATATACATGCGGGGTCCAACAATAGTAATTGACCCAATATATCAGGGACATAGCTAAGGAGGCTTGACCATGAACTTATCCATACTATCTGACTACCCATGTACTAGAGAGTGATCTCCCTGAGTGTTGTTCTCGGTGTACAATAGAAACAAGACGACCAAACGATTTACTCAGTTCGTCTTAGGATTCTAGGGGGTCTCCCAGTATACGCTAGATACATGGGAGCTCAAATACATAGTAGTGTTTTCTAATGCACAATCATTCGAAATGGGCCTTCTGATATACTCTAGGTACGTGGAAGAACCACACTGTCCCCGGGTTGTAGCTCTAACAAGTAACGAAAGCTCCTACATTTAGAGACATCAAATTAGATTTGTACCTAAAAAAACCTAAGATTCTCCAAAATTTAGGTTATACTCCTTTTATCCCACTTTATTTCACTTTTTGAATCATCCCAATTGGATCTTCTAATCAAAATATATGCAAATTTCCAAAAACAAAAAACACCTTTTAAAACCCTAATTTGGAGACTGTTATGCTAGCCAACCTTTCTTTTGTTGTATCTCTATAGTTTCATCCCTTTTAAGTACAAAATTTTGGCCTGAGCTATCATGATGTGTCTTGTTTCCAACCCCACAAGTTATACCAATATTGGATTCTCTAAGATAATTTTATGATAACTTTCCCAAGATATGTTTTTTTTTCCCTTTCAGGAGAGTGAACTTGTACAACCTGTCGCGTGTCATTGTCTTCACTTCAGAACTTGAAATTGTCACTAGTAAAACGTTAGTCTGTACCATAACCAATGGAATAGGTCTCACTCAATTTGGAGGTCTGTAGCATCATATATACCAGTTTTCCCAAGATCATCTGTTTTAGACTGAAATCTGGACCATCCAAAAAACCTACGTTCTTAAGAGAATAACTTTTAGAGTATAGTGAAACAAGAGATGAAATTTTTAAAAAATATACTTCAGTATTCTTCCTTCGTATATAAAATTTTTAGAACCTGAAACCAAGCCGAAAAATATTGGGAGTGAAAATTCCAAGAAGACCTGTTTCAGACTAGTTTCAAGACTAGTCAAAAAACCTAACTTGAACATAATATATCTCCAAAAATATAGTGAATCGATATCTGAAAGTTGGACCCAAGTTAGCTCTATATGTCTCCACTACACCATATAAATTTTAGATCCCAAAAATTCCAAAACAAAATTTGTAGTATAAATTCCAAGAAGACTTGTTTTGAAGAAGCCAGTCTTGAGAATTGTCTAGCTCTGATACCAAATGTTAAGACCCGAATATTAAAATAGCATAAAAACATCAGAATAAGTACTCCACACCTTGAAAAATAGATAAATTCAGATAACAAGCCTCTTCGAGGGGGAAACCTCCTTATACATCACATGAATTCACAAATACGAGATGATTCCAAATGAAAAGGTCTCCTTGGTATATATAGGAGACTAGGAGGTACAATTACAACTAATAGACCCAAGATGACATAAATAAAATAACAATAGTAATGTAATATTCCCAAATTAAGGGGTAATGTTCCATGAATTAGGGATTAACAGTGTGTGGGGGATTTCCCACCCACTATTGTCATCAGGGGGGTCCAGGGGGCGACGAAAATTAATGGAGCCCCCCCTGGTGGGGGATTAAGGGGAAACGGCCCCGAAGCGAAATTTTGGGAAAAAATGCCTTGTAAAATATTGTAATTTCATAGTCAATATGGTCTGTTCATTATAAGGTCATAGATCTGACAATAGAAGTTATGTTAGGGATATTTTCCCAACAAGGAAACCCTCTTTTATGAGGGAATTGTATTGTGGCTATGTTTGATAGCGAATATTGTATTAGGAGGGAGGAGACTATGAGAGAAAGAAGATGAAGTTATAGTGGGTCTGTTGTAGGTTGTATACCTTCATTTTTCTAGATAATAAAAAGGAGGGACCTGCCAATTTCTCTGGTGGACGTAGCCCACACTGGGTGAACCGCGTATATATGTGTCTCCATTGCATTGTGTATATTTTGTGTTTTATTTGCACATTTGTTTTAGTTTATTTCTTTGTGATCCTATTTTTATAACAAACGGTATCATAGCCAAAGGTAACTTGTAGGAAAGGAGGGTTCCTGGTTCAAGTGGGAGCAATGGTGGAAGATGGAAAGTTTAAGGTCAAGAAATTTAATTTCCCAAACTACCAGCTATGGAAGATGAAAATGGAAGATTATTTATATCAGAAGGATCTTTACCTACCATTGGATGGAATAGAAAATAAGTAGATGGCCATGAAGGACGAAGAATGGGAGGTTCTTGACAGAAAGGCACTAGGAACAATACTATTATGCTTGGAAACGTCAATGGCTTTAAATATTTAAAAAAAAAGACAACGGAGGATATGATGAATGCACTAACTAGACTATATGAAAAACCCTCGGCCTCCAACAAGGTATTTCTAATTAAGATATTAATTAATATGAATAGGTTAGAAGGTGGGTCTATTGTATATCATTTAAATGAACTCAATACGATTACCAATGAACTAAGTTCTGTAAAAGTGAACTTTGATGATGAGGTTAGGGCTCTTCTAAAATTGTGCTCATTGACAGAAAGGTGGAACGACTTGGTCATGGATGTAAGTAACTTTGTCTTTGGTTCAAACACTCTAAAATTTGATGATGTTATTGGTGTTATCCTTAGCGAGGAAATGCGACGGAAAATCACAGATGAAACATCAGGTAATGCATTGACTATGGAAACCAGAGGAAGACAAAAGGAAAGAGGAAATAATCTAGGAAACCGTGGGAATTCTAGGAAGGGAAAATCCAAATCCATAATAGGAAAGATACAGTGCTGGAATTGTGGGAAGAAAGGAAATCTGAAGATATATTGTAGTCCTCCAATGAAACAAAGAGATGGAAAACAAGAGAAAAATCATGAAGCAAATGTAGCAAGTGGCGTGTTACAAGATGATTTGATTCTTTATTTAGCTAATATTTTTTATTCTTGAGTAGTAGATTCAAGGGCTTCTTTTCATGCCACACCCCATATGAAACATTTTCAAGATTATGTTCAAGGTGATTTTGGACAGGTTCATTTGAGTGATGATGCACCATGTAAAATTGTCGGAATGGGTAAGGTACAAATAAAGTAAAAGAATGGAAATCAATGGCTACTGAAAGAGGTAAGACATGTTCCAGATCTGAGAATTTTTTTTAATTTCAACAGGGAAGTTGGAAACTAAAGGATGTATATCTACATTTATAGATAAGGCATGGAAGGTCACTAAAGGATCATTGGTGATAGAAAAAGGAGAGAAGGTAGGTACATTGTATTTGTGTACTGGTAATGTTGACTCTTCTATCTGTTTATATTCTATAGGAGTGGATACAACACTGTGGCATCATAGGCTTGGACACATGAGTGAGAAGGGGATGCATCTACTTCAAAAAATGAATTTTTTTCTAGATCTTAAACAAATTGATTTGGATTTCTGTGAGAACTGTGTTTATGGAAAATAGAAGAGAGTCAGAAAGGAAAAGAAGAGTGAAAATTTAGAGCTTGTGCATATAGATGTATGGGGACCAACTTAGGTATCATCTCTTTGCGTATCTCATTATTATGTTACTTTTATTGATGATGCAACTAGAAAAACTTGGGTTTATTGGATTCGAAACAAATCTAATGTTTTTGACACTTTAGGAAATGGAAATATTTGGTTGAGAATGAGACAGGAAAAAGGTTGAAGTGTCTTAAATCAGACAATGGAGGTGAATATTGCAACAAGGAGTTTGATGATTATTGTTCATACCATGGGATTTGTAGAGATAAGACAGTTCCAGGAACACCCCAAGAAAATGTTGTGTTATATAGTATGAATAGGACAATCACGGAGCATGCAAGGAGTATGAGATTGCATGCAGGGTTTCTCTTACAGTTTTGGGTAGATGTTGTAGATACTATTGTTTACTTGATAAAAAAGTGACCTTCAAGTTCTTTGGATGGTGGCATTCCAGAGGAGGAATGGATAGGTAAAAAGGTAAATTATTCATTTCTAAAGAATTTTGATTGTGAAACATTTTTCCATATTGATAAAGAAAATGGAACAAAGATTGAAGCAAAACCCAAGAAGTGTACCTTTATTGGATATGTTGTTAATGATTTTGTTTATCTCTTATGGGATTATGGAAATCAAAAAATCATTAGGAGTAGTGATGTCATATTCAATGAGAAGTTCATGTATAAAGATCAGTTGCAGGGAAGGAAACAGGAAAAAGAAAAACTAGAATACACAATGCTTGATGAGATCACTGAAAAACAAGTTCCAAAGGTGCTAGAAAATCAAAATGTACAACAAGAGGAGAAACAAGTGCCTCAAACTCTTGCAAGTATTGTTAGAATATCTATCGGGTTAAGTAGACCCCCTTAACAATACTCTTCGTCATTGTATTATTTATTGCTAACTGATTTTGGTGAACTAGAAAGTTATGAAGATGAAATGTAGGTAGACACTAAAAAGAAGTGGGAGAAAGGTATGAAAGAGGAAATAGATTCCTTGTTAAATAACCATACTTGGTACTTGGTTCGGTTTCCTGTAGGAAAAGGAGCATTGCAGAATAAATGAGTTTACAGGTTTGAAGGAAGAAGATGGAGGCAAAAAGTGGTAAAAGGATAGACTTGTTGTAAAGGGGTTTGCACAAAAGAAAGGTATAGATTTTGATGAAATATTTTCTCCTCTTTTTAAAATGACTTCAATTAGGAATTTTTTAAGTCTTGTGGCAGTAGAATATTTTCATCTTGAACAGATAGTTGTAAAAACAATTTTTCACCATGGGGCTTTGGATGAAGAGATTTATGTGCAACAACCACATGCGTATGAGGTTAAAGGGGAGGAGAATTTGGTATGCAGGTTGAAGAAGAGCTTGTATGGCCTAAATAAATCTCTAAGGTAGTGGTATTTGAAGTTTGACATGTTTATTACAAAACAAGGTTATAGTCGATGTTATTTTGATCATTATGTTTATTTTAAGAGGCCATAGAATGGAAGCTATATTATTTTTCTATTGTATGTAGATGACATGCTTGTTGCAGGGTCTAATATGCAGTAACATGCTCAAAAGGAAATTATCTAATTCATTTGCAATGAAGGATTTGGGTGCTACAAATAAAATCCTTGGTATGAGAATAACAAGAGACAAGAAAAATCACAAATTGACATTGTCTTAGGGTGAGTACATAGAGAAGGTTTTAGAGAGGTTTAGAATTCAAAATGCAAAACCTGTTAGTACACCTTTGACCATCCATTTCAAATTAACCAAGGAAATGTGTCCCAATACATAGGAGGAGATAGAATACATGTTCAAGGTCCCTTATTCATCAACAATTGGCACCTTGATTTATGCTATAGTGTGCACAAGACCAGATATTTCACATGTAGTGGGAGTTGTGAGAAGGTATATCGACAATCCAGGTATAGAATATTGGGAGACAATAAAGTGGATTCTTAGGTATTTGAGAGGTACTAATACTTATGCATTATGTTTCAGAGTTTCATACGATATTCTATAGGGATATGTTGATTCATATATGGCAGGTGATAAAGATAGCAGGAGGAGCACCATATGGTGTTTTTTTACTGTAGGTGGAACAAAAGTAAGTTGGATTTCAAAACTACAAAAGGTTGGTGCACTTTCAACAACAAAACCAAAGTATTTTTCTGCAATAGAGGCTAGTAAAGATATGATTTGGTTATAGAGGTTTATGGAGGAATTGGGAAAGAAGAAGGAGAATAACAGGTTGTATTGTGACAATGAGAGTGTCATTCATATTGCAAAGAAATCAACCTTCCATTCCCAGACTAAGCATATACAACTCAGGTACCATTTCATACGATATGTCTTGTAAGATAGACATTTGAAGTTGGAAAAGACACATACTAACCAGAATCTTGCAGACATGTTAAAAAAGGTAGTAACCAGGGAAAAAATTATTTTATGCTCAATTTCAGTTGGCCTTCAAGAATGAAGGTGAAGATAAGAAATTTTCCAGGTCCAATGTGGATCATAGTCCAATAGGTACAATAATAGTGGAGTTGTTGAGATCATTCTCCAAGTGGGAGATTCATGGTTGTGGAGTTTGATTATCTTCCTAATTCAGAAATTTGTTTCAACTGTTCTTGGATCCCATTTCTTGAAGAGGGGGTGTGGGGGCTCCCCCCCCCCAACTACCTTCGTTAGGGGGTCTAGGGAGGGTGACAAAATTAATGGAGTTCCCTCTAGCGGGGGATTCGAGGGCAGTTCCCTCGAAGTGAAATTTTGGGAAAAATTGTCTTGTAAAATATTGCAATTTTGTAGTCAATCTGAACCATTCATTATAAGGTTTCATATATGACGGTAGAATTTATGTTAGGTATTTTTTCCCTAGAAGGAAACCCTCTTTTATGAGGGGATTGTATTGCGATTGTGTGTGATAGTGAATACTGGATTCTGAGGGAGGAGACTCTGAGAGAAAGAAGATGAATTTACGACGGGTGTGTTGTAGATTGTATCCCTTCATTTTTATGGATAATAAAAATGAAGGACCTGACAATTTCTTTGGTGGACGTAGCCCACACTAGGTGAACCACATATCTGTGTCTCTATTGTATTGTGTATCTTCTGTGTCTTATATCTGCATTTGTTTTATTTTATTTCTCTACAATCTTGTTTTTCTAACATGCATCACTCAATATACACATATGTACAATGTAGATTAATGTGAATGAGGTGTTTACTCCATGAAAGTCTTTTTTTACTATAAAATTGAGTGTCAAATTTTTGTGCAAGGTAGATTTTTTTTTTGTATCCTTTTATTTATATGTGAACTAGACATTTCTTCTTGAAGATTTTATAACCTTTTTAAACAAAATCATGTAAATTTATGTAAACATATTTCTCTTTTTACATGGTAGTTAAATAATTTTAACACACTCTTTACGACCAACATCCAATCAATTAAGTTTTCCATATATAACTCTAGTCCACCAAAAAATTACCAAAATACATTTAACATTGTATGGAGTTTCCAATCCTATAACATCTTCAGTTTTATCAACCTTATATGCACTAAGCACTTTATCTAACTTGAAGGCTCCCTTTCTCTTCCATGTATAAAAATAAAGATTCCACAAACTACACAATTCACTAAGCTAAACTTTCAAAATTTAAAATGGTTCTCCTTACTTCAAACCAAACCATAAACTTTTTTCAATTTTTTCCAAATAAGCATGGCCTACATCCCATGCCTACATCTCATTTAGAACAATTATTTTACTTAACTTTACATTTTCAGCATAGCTTATCACAACTCCTAATTTAATACCCTTTCTTTTCCATGTATAGAAATAAAGATTCCACAAACTACACAATTCACTAAGCTAAACTTTCAAAATTTAAAATGGTTCTCCATACTTCAAACCAAACCATAAACTTTTCCCAAATTTTTCCAAATATGCATGGCCTACATCTCATTTAGAACAATTATTTTACTTAACTTTACATTTTCACATTTTCAACATAACTGATTGCAACTCCTAATTTAATAGTGAAGCTATTAAAATAACTTTTTTTAGATCACTCAATGTGTCACCTATTCTTTTGTATATGCACACTAAACATTTCATTGGAAGTTTTTAAGCCTTGATTTTTAAACTATCATATATAAAGTTAAATTTTTTAAACTTTCTTTAACTTTAAGGCTCCCTTTCTCTTCCATTCATAAAAAAAAAATAAAGATTCCACAAACTACACAATTCACTGAGCTAAACTTTCAAAATTTAAAATGATTCTATACTTCAAACCAAACCATAAACTTCTTCAAAATAATATACATTTAATAATGAAGCTATTAAAATAATTTTTTCTGGATCACTCAATGTGTCACCTGTTTTGTGTATGCCGACTAGTAGAAGTTTTTAAGCCTTGATTTTTAAACTATCATATGTAAAGCTAAATTTTTAAAACTTTTTTTTAAATCAAATAGCCTTGTATTGAGTCGAATGATTTAGAAATCAGAGGAAGGATAGGGCCCATCGTCATTAGCAACAAGGCATTCGATGTTAAACTAACATGTGTAAGGATAAATTTTTAAACCTTGTTTTTTAACCAAAATATGTAACATTATGTGGGAATGTAAGGCTAAATTTAAAAAAAAAAATTTAAACCAAAATATGTAAGGTTATGTGGGTATGTATAGCTAAATTTTTAAAACATTTTTTAAAACCAAATAACCTTGTATTTTAAACTAACACATGTAACCCTAATTTTTTAAATCTTGTTTTTTAAACTCAAAATATGTAAGGTATGTGGCCATGTATGTTTTTAGCTGAATAATTTTAACATTCCTTTTACAACTACATTAGTTAATTAATTATATTTTTGGAATAACTCTTAAAAAAAACTATATTTTATTAATACATTTAATAATTTATGGAGTTTTAAAATATATTAACATCTTCAACTTCATAGAGTTTTGAAATCTATTAACATTTTCAAGTCTACCAACATTATGTGCATCTTCTTTTTTAATTAAAACTTCACATAATATTCCATAATAAAATTTTGTAAATTCCATTTTTTCTTTCCCACATTAAAGCAAAGATATATACTTTACCACAAATTACAAAACTCACAAGAACTAAACTTTAAAAACTTAAAATAATTTTTCATCCTTACATCATAATCATCTTTTTAAAAATACATAACCCAATCCTTTAACTATTCATTGAACAGAAAATCTAACCACTCCAACTCATTTCAAATGATCAGTTATCTTAACTTTATTTTCTCAACACCACTGATCAACTCATTTCAAACCATCATTTCACTCAACTTTGTTTT
>SNQJ01S0012284.1:21656-35227 GCA_010110895.2 Picea sitchensis
TGTGTGTGTGTGTGTGTGTGTTTAGAGCACATAGAAAACATGACACAAGGTGGTTGTATTTTAAATTCTAAGCTTAGGGTGAATCCATTTTTGGACAGAAAGTGGATTCATGTGTATTTGAATCAAGATTATGAGCAGAGTACATAATTCTGAAAACCCCCTAGTTCCTTGTATGTATGAAAACCTCCTAATTTGGTGTATATAGTAAAGATCCTTACATATGGTAGACATTGAAATATTTGTTGTTATTAATAATTTTTTTAAATACCACTTGTCAACTCTTTACACATGTCCCTCATTCCCTAATGTAGAAAGTACCTATTGTCTTTAGATAGAATAGTTTTTTTCTTTCAATTACTTTATGTCTATATCTATATATAAAGTTGATATAAAATTGTTTTAGTTGAGCTGGATATTGAAATATTTTTTGTTATTAATATTTTTTTAAATGGTATGTGTCAAGTCCATGTTAAGCATGAAAGAAATTACACTATCCCTCATACTAAGCTCTATAAAACACTATTTTGTCCAATTATGTGAATTTTGATTAAATTTAATCAATAAATACCTTACTTTTTCTTAAAAGCATTTTAGTTAATTAGTAAAATTATAAAGTATTGTTTGTTATCTTTCAAAACTTCATTTTCATAATGTTGTCAAGTCAATGTTGAGCATTAAAAGAATTACACATCTCCCTCATACTAAGCTATTAAAAATACTTTTAAATACAATTATGTGAATTTTGATTAAATTTAATCCATAAATGTCTTATTTTTTTTATAAACATTTTAGTTAATTCATAAAATCATAAATTTATTTTCATATTAAATTTAATTCATAAATATATTTTTACATGTATACTCTAATTTCTTAATACATGGGTACATTAGATGGTTAAGGTAGATAGGTCTTTAAGCTTTACTTGCTTGGTTTTGATTTCCATACCTAATTTTCTCTTTGTTCCAACTCTCATAATCTCGATTTCCAAATTAGATAAAATATTAAAATTGGCTTCTTTTAACTTTGTTTACTATCTCATCCTCATGATTAGGAAATCGACTTTGAATTTTGAATCAAACTTGATTTAACATTTCTTTTGTTTTAATTTTATTTTTTCTTAATCATCTCGAACCTTTCGTTGCCCCAATTTGCAAGTTGGTTCCAATGGCCAAATCATGAACTTATTACACTAATTTTAGTGAAAAGGAATCCCAATTTTGTTACCCTCCTTGATCTCTAAATTGTACCACCTCATACAATTTTGAATTTTTTCATTTTTCTTTGAGTTTGTTTTCTTTCGATTGAATGTATATTCTCTTTTTCCAATTTTCTTTATTTAATTCGGAAAATATGTTAAATCATAATGATCATGGGTCTTGATTCCTCAA
Organism: Picea sitchensis; assembly: GCA_010110895.2. Classification (NCBI taxonomy): domain Eukaryota; kingdom Viridiplantae; phylum Streptophyta; class Pinopsida; order Pinales; family Pinaceae; genus Picea; species Picea sitchensis. The sequence continues at coordinate 23,045 of SNQJ01S0012284.1, forward strand.
TCAACTTTGATTTCCAAATTTGGGTCTCTTTTCACCAAGGTATTTTCACCTAGCCATGATTTGAGAGTCAACCCCAAGCACGAAATCGAACCCTGTCATCACCATCTTACTATATGACCTCTTAACCTTATTTGGTTTTATTCTTTTCTTTAATCTCTTTGAATTGTTTTCCATTGTTTTTTTTCAAAAGTAAATTTTCCAAATCAGCCTGGAACTCTAAATCGTCTCAAGTCACTAAAATGCTACAACTCCAACCTAATTCGGTCATTAGGTGTAATTTCTCATTCATCTTCCTTTTCTCAATATCTTTGTTTGAATGTGTGAAGCTTTTCAAATAAGTTAGATTGTGATTAGACTATTCATTCCTAAACTTAGTGTCACAAGGGTTGGGAGGTCAAGAGTTCTGTTAAGATATAACAACACATAGAAAAATTATTTGAGGACTACGACCTCTCTTCTTTTGGACCTAGGAATATATTATTTCCTCAATCACAACTTTCCAAAAAGTTGTAGGGTTGTATTATACCCAATAGGGAAAGTATAAGAGTCCTCCCTGAGATCAATGAATTAGCTATCCATAGGTTCATTTAGTCTCCTACTAGGAACATAATGTTAATTAGGACCATACTACCTAAAATGGAGAAACATTAAAAAGGCATAAAAAAGCATCACGTTGTACATATTTAGTCTTCAGTTGCATGTACCTTATCTCATATGAAAGAAATTTTCTCACCGTTTGAATCATGGGTGACCTTTGTGAGAAATTGGAGAAGGGAAAGAGAAGAAGCTTGATCAAGTCAAGTGAAAGGCCATATTTTAGAGAAATTTTTTGAACAACCTAGATAAGAAGGATATCAATTAAGTGGAATGTCAATTTAGGCAAAGAGCACGACAATGAGACGAAATCGAGCACGTGAGAGACAAACAAGTAAAAAATGCATTGATGACTCCATCTTCCTTGTTTGAGGCACTCACTAATGGTAAATATGAGTCCAAGGTATTAAATCCTCCGAGCCAAATCCCTAGAACATGTGGATTGAAATCAATAAGGGAAGGACTACTAGAGACAAGCCAATGATGGATTCTTGGAACTAGTACAAGATAGAAAGTATGATGCAAATAAAATATACTGACACCAAATATGGATGGGAAGAAAATGAGAAGTGGACTCAAGATTTCCCTCTTTTAGAGCATATATGTAGGGCAGACCTGGCAGCAACTGAAAACATTCTGTGGGGAATGGTTGATTAATAGGCACAAGGATTTTCAAGGTCATATCAATGGGGACATGAGGAAAATTGGTGGTTGAAATTGTGCAACTTGCGATGGGTATGACTCACAAAGGTGCTGAAACAATATAATAGGACACAATGTGGAACTAAACAAACTCCATGGGACATCAAGGTGAATCATCTCATATGCTTTAAATAAGGGAAACATAGGGATGTTTCCAAAGAATAAACAAATTACGGTAAAAGTAAAAGGATCTCCTGGTATTTCCAAAGGGGATGTTAGGAGGAAAAGGTAAGATATGTAATACCCAAATGAAGGATACAACAGATCAGACTAGTGTGTCAAGATACACAATATCCAATTTGAATCCCATGTGGGAAACCAAATGGGGATATGTAGGGGAACCAAGGAGATTAATGTCCCCCCCAAAAAAACAAGGAGATGTAATGCAGTTGTGAAAACTATAAATGGAGATCATCAATGGTAGGGATATTACTGGCAATATCTTTAATGGTGGGTTAATGGAGGCATAAAAATGAAGCATTTTCATTCTATGGATGAAGTGGATAAATTATGATGGGTGAAAATCCAACAAATACCAACTATAAATGGGGGAGTCCATATGGTATGGTTGTCAACGTAATGATAAGAAATGCATGTGACTCAACTCTGATATAGAGACTAGCTAGACTCCTAATCCCTAAGGGAATTTAGTGGCATGGACACCAAGAGAAAACAAGGATCACTATTATGGGGAAGTCATTTCCTTAAGGCTCTATTGCTAAGTAGATTGAAAATGCATCAGATGGAGGGGATGGTGCATCCACCCAAGTGAGGGGGGCCTACATGAAATTTTTGAGAGTTGACAGGAAAATGCAATGAACAGAAGTGAGTTAAACCATGCTAAATGACATGAAAATTGAGGCTTGGAGGAGACCCATATCAACGAATAAAAGATGTTATCCATGGGGAATTACTACTCATAAGTCAACAAAAACCCAATAATAATGGTGCTTAAGTAATTGAGACAAATTTGTTGGAATTTGTCAGTAAACAAGCATGCTTTAGTGCTTCTTGGAAAAAATGGCTTCCTTGACAAGTATCAAAGAATAAAATTCCAATAATGGTTCATAAATATGATTTTAATGGCATAGACAATGCATCAATTAGAATTAGAATGAGGGGATGAGCTACCAGGAGGAGGTCCTAGAGTTACTTCTCCCACCAAGTGAAACATGGGGATTGATGGTAAGTGTGGTATCACTAATCTATTTTTGAATTACATATAGTATGATGTTTCAATATATGGTATTTACCATCAAATATATGCAATGTGAGTATATGAAACTGATAAGGATGGTGGGACTAATAGACCAGATGGTGAGATGTGGGTTTTGTTGATGTTTTGGTAGCTGCAGGAGGATCTTTCCCTCCTAGATGACCTTTCTTAGATGTAGAGAAGATCCTGGAATCAAGAGATCCATTGAAAATATCTTGAAATACCCTAGAAGAGAAGTCATCCCAAAATAATAAAGTAATAATGAAAAGACATATGTCTAGAGAATAATTCGTCCCTGTCTAGTGGCCAAAAAGACTATAAATAGAGGACATCTTAGCTCATTTGTTCACTCACTCACACTCTCCCAACTACATAGAAGCAAGGCGTAAGTTTGGAGGAGGTGATGTAGTAGTTGCAGCTGCACATTTTATTCATGTTTAGTCTTTTGGTATCTCTCTCTTGTGCTCTACTCCTTGAGGAGGTGCGCTACCTTTGTATATTATTTTTGTTGTAGCTATGGTGGTATTTCTGGTTGAACTATCACTTGTGCTAGGGTTTATCTGATTGGACTTTCTTTGTGAAAAAAATATATCTAAGTAAATGTTAGTGTGCTTGAGGGTGGCATATATGAATGCCTAGGGTTGGGTGAAAATGATGTGGCATTGTCTATGGTTAAATGATCATACCAAAAAATACAACATGGTATCAGAGTTAGTTACCTTCATAACAATTTAACCACTGGAAGGAATATCGACGACACCTTGCAACACCCTGTAGTTGCAATACCTTGTCAAGCTCATTGAGCACTTTCCCAAAGACGTTGGGGATACTTATTGCACAGAGAAGTGTGCCCTACCCTAACGCACCCCCCAAAACCCTAAATGTATAGTTTGGTGAAGTTTGAGAAATTAAGGTTTTTCAGGGACCATGGTTTCTACCAGCGAAAAATGTTTACCAACATGAGAGTAGAAGACAGATTGGATAGAGTAGATAACTTCAGATCCTGGAAGCACATAGTTCTCCTCATTCTAGAAGAGAATGATCTATTAGATCACATAATGAAAGATCTTCCAGAACCTAAAGATGAATAAGAAAAAGTGAAGTTCAAGAAGAATGAGGTCAAGACCAAGAGGATCTTGATAGATTCAATCAAGGATCACTTGATACCCAATGTATCAAAACTGAAGACACTGAAGGAGAGGTTTTATTCCCTAACCAGACTTTATGAAAGTAAGAATACTAGTCAAAATCTTACTTTGAGGCATCAACTCATAAATGTGACAATGAACAAATAAGAAACAATGGTCAATCATGTTATGAAGATCTCGCAGATCAAGGATTAGTTAGCAAATATTGGAGATCTAATAGAAGAAGTTGAAATTGTGACCACCACACTCAATGGACTCCCTCCCTCATCGGACCCATTTGTCCAAGGAGTTTGCACAAGAAGGAGATTTCCCAAGTTTGACAAGTTATGGTCAGATTGCACTCACGAGGAATCCAAAATGATATACAAGACACAAAAGACTAATGAGGATGAAAATCAAGCACTCTTTTCCCAAGTGAAGAAGAGAAATAAAAGGGAAGAAGGAAACCCGAAGAATTCTAAGAGACCTCGTTATAAGAAGAATGTGTCAAAGGTCAAATGCTACAGTTGTCAGAAGCTGGGACATTATGCCTTTCAATGTCCAGATAGAAATGAAAAGGAGAAGAAGAAACACCATGCACATACAACAGATGAAGAAGAGCACTCAAAGGCATCAAAGGATGAAGAAATTGTCTTTTAGACAATGGTGTTTCCATGCATATGAATGATAGAAGGAAACTCAACCAGGACAACAATGCCAGACTCCAGGTTTGCACATGAGGTTTGATGTTTTATATTTTTGTTGCTTAAGTAAGTATTGTACCTAGGATAACAATATTTACAACTTTATTATTTGTTATTTCTACAAAAGTTTTAGGTACACCTGAATACTGTCCGTATGACTACCATTGAGAAAATGCTCATTATTCATTATTAATGATATACTTGTCTACAAGATGAAATTGATCTGTTCTAGGAGGTGTTCTTGATTACTAACCATTCCATGGAGGTTACCATGGACATTTTTTTCTTGTCTCTTGTTATGGGTAGGTCACAGGTGATATCTTTGAGAAGGAGCTATGATGACAGTTGCAGGAGGCAACGATTTAGACAGTCTTTATCCAAGACATATAACTATGTATAAAAACATACACACCTATGTGAAGAAGAAGACACAGAAGAGTATCTCTTATGGAGATTGATTGTGAGGATAAGAAGGCTCCAAAGATGACTGTACAGTTAATTTGACCACTCTTCAGATCATTAGGAAGAGCCAGTATTGCCAGAAGGGCCTACCTAGAACTGATACAGTAAAACCATCATGTTCTCATGATACCTTGCATAATGCAAAGGAGATACATATACATGGAATTGATAAGCCATACTATGAAGAGAAACAGATGACTCCACCAGTGGTGAGGAAGGAAGCCCCACCAAGTACTCGCTCAGAAGGAGATAGATTTTAGAGGGAGTCAACTCTTAGGATCCAGTAGGGAAGAACAACCACCCAGTACAGTCCATAGGAGATCAGAATTCATAAGAAGTCAATATATCTAGTAGAAGTAGGTGGCTCCAGAGATCATATAGATTCAGAGAGAGAGAGAGACGTCTTCCAGGACTTGAGGAGGATAGATAGTAGCTTTAGAGGATTCTAGAAAATGTGAAATATCCTGAGAGGATTCCCTTGTCTCGATATACCTTCTTGCAGTGACAAGAGGAGGCATCCAGTCAGAAGGACTGGGATATATATTTTTCCTCAGTTCCAGAAACTACACATTTTTTCTAGTTGTGTGGCACTAATGAGTAACATCATTGATTCAAAGCCTTCCACCATTTAAGAAGCTGCTAAGAAGTAGGAATGGAAGGATGCCATGATGGAGGAGTATGAGTCCATCATGAAGAATGATGTGTGGGAGGTGGTTCCGAGACCAGAAGGAAAGTCGATAGTGACTTCAATGTTGATCTACAAGATCAAGCATGTTGCAGACGGAAGCGTGAAGCAATATTTGTGGCTAGAATATTCTCCCAGCAAGAGGGAGAAGACCATGACGAAATTTTTTCCCCTGTAGAAAAATACACTTCCATTATATCAATCATTGCAATTTCTTCCAAAATGGGATGGAAATTACACCAGATGGATGTCAAGATTGCTTTCTTGAATGGTGTAATAGAGGAATAAGTGTACATAGAAAAACCACAAGGCTTCATGATCCATGGGAAGGAGTCTCATGTTTGTAGATTGAAGAAGGTCTTGTTTGGACTAAAACAACCACCCAGGGTGTGGTATGCCAGGATAGATGGATATTTAATGACCTTGGGATTTACCAAGAGTGAGGCAGATCCTAACCTTTTCTATAAGGTTGACAATGGATGCCCATTGATCTTGGTTCTATATGTAGATGGCTTGTTTCTAATAGGGGACAAGAAGATGATTAATGGGTGTAAGAGGGAGCTCGCTTCAGATTTTGAGATGAAGGATCTAGGTCTAATGCATTACTTTCTGGGATTGGAGGTATGGCATAGATCAGATGAGATTTTCCTTAGACAAGGAAAATATACCATTGATATCTTGAAGTAATTCGAGATGATGGACTCCAAGTCCCTGACCACACCCATGATGATAAATATTAAGCTATTGAGTGACAGATCTTCATATTTGGTGTATCCCACGATGTACAGACAAATGATTGGATCCTTGATGTACCTAGTTAACACCAGGCCAAACATATTCTTTGTAGTTAATACCTTGAGTCAACACATGGTTGAACCTAGACATGTACATTGGATGGAATCAAATTATATGTTGAGTTACCTTGATGGTACGATTGGATATGGATTGAGATATGTCTCAGGTGGAGATGTGAATATGCAAGGATATACAGATTCTGTCTGGGAAGGGAGTGCAGTGGATCAAAAGAATACTTTTGGATGTTTCTTTAGTCTGAGATCTGGCATGATCTCATGGTTGAGCAAGAAACAAACATCAGTATCACTTAGTACACTAGAAGTAGAGTATATCACAACAATCATGGCAATTCATGAAGAAGTGTGGCTCCAAAAGTTGCTAGCTGGGATATTTGATCTATAATTGGTGCCAACTTTGATACATTGTGATAATCAAAGTTGTGTGAAGCTTATCGAGAACCATGTATTCCATGACAGGTATAACCATATAGAGATAAAATATCATTACATCCAATACATGGTGTAGAGAGGAGTTTTGGAGCTCTATTACATATCCACGGAAGACATTGTGAAACATTCATCCCTAGTTAATAGGGAGTGTTGATGTTTTGGTAGTTGTGGGAGGATATTTCTGTTGATTAATTGGATTGGTTGTCATTGATGTCAACCCTTGAAGAAAGTCTGGTAGCACAAAGGTTTGGGTAATGGTACCAGGTTTGTTTTATGGATAATGGTATGAGTTTTGACATATTTGCAAGTAAGCATATTCTATATGAATAGTACATGTCATGCCATTTTTGATGGTATGTGGAACATCACATAACTCCTCACGGTTAGAGAGTTATGGCCATGTGAAGTTGGAGAACCCTTATGAGTCATCTAGAAGCCCAAAAAGGTCAAAGTAGTCAAAGTGGTTGCAAAGAAGAAATTATTTAAATAATAAAGTGAAGTGATGAGTGTACGATAAGTCAAAGTGGATGAAAAATAAATTATTTAAATAATAAATTTAATGGAGAACTTACTAATTATGGAAAGTGGTTAAGTTAAGTGGACAAATGTTCAGAAGCAGGTTAACCCTAAAATAAGGAAAGTGGGTTAAGATGGTTAAGATGGTTAAAAGGTAACTCCTTGAGGAAGCTACATGAAAGTATAAATAAGAGGCAAGGCTCTCTCATTTAATCATACTTTAGAACAAGGAATATCTATTGTTGTGTAAGGCTTATTGCAAGTACTCATTGATACATATGAAGTTGCGAAAGTTTGAGGTAGCACAAAGGGTTAATGGTGAAAGTTATGGAATTACAACGAATACAAAAAAACCCTAAATTCTTAGGTGTACGCGGGCTAACAATGTATTAGGGTGAGTACATACGTGGGATGTCAGTGTATTAGGGTGCGTACATGAGAGTAAATCCATAGAAACTTGAGAAGATGAAGATGTCGAGGTTCTAGATTCTGAGATCAAGCTCTGAGGAAGGTCTACAGTGATTAGATACATCATATCTATCCATTGGTTCAAAAGGTATGTCTTATTTCTATGAGTAGTTTGATTTTGATGTATGCATGAGCAATGGTTATGAAGATTTGAGGATTTTCTCTAGAGATATTAATGGTTGTATGGGATCTTTTGTATAAGTCATATCTACAGAAATACAGTGTTGTTATAATCAATATTTATCATTGATACTTCTTATTAGAGTTGAGGCACATATTTTATTTCTTGGCATATGGCTAAGGGTTTTTTGTGGTACATGGTTGAGAGCTTGTATTTGTGAAGTGGTTGATGTATTGAGAGGATGAATATCAGAAAGGGTTTGATGTCTAGATCATGTGAGGGTTATTATACTTGTTCATGATTACACACATTTATATGGCACATGACTAGAGAGATATATAGAGTTTTTGGGTAAAGGTTATGTCTGAAGATGCATGCACAGGATACAGTTAGGGCCTAGATACAGTGACACGTTGTAGATCTATTTGAAAGAAGTTGCAGAGGGTCAAAATTTTTTAGAAGAAAGAAAACCCTAGTTTTCAGAAGGTATACATAGGTTGTTGTATGTATAGGGCGCGTACATACACATGTTACATAATTACAGACCGTGTATATGTTGTATACTAGTTGTTAGAGGGTATACGTAGACTGCATAAAAGACAGGACACATACATGCACATGTTGTATATATAGGGCACATACATACACATGTTGTTGTATACATAGGGCATGCACATACACATGTTGAAGAACTAGAGGTTGTGTATCTGTTGTATTTGGTTGATACATGTTCAGTTTGGGTACATATTGATTGCAGGGAAATTGTGCAGGTTGGTTGCAAGTCAATGGTATAGGTTGGTATAATTTTACAATGGTATATATCACAATGATTGTGTGATAGTGGTTCCATCATTCTACTTCTACGTCAGGGCGGTTTGATGGGGAAAGGACAGGTGGTTGTAGCCACCTTCCATTTGTAGTCAGAGAGCATAGGGGGTCATAGCCTCCTTCTGGTTGTAGCCATAGAATTGGGGATTTTGAGCTTCCCTTAAGTTGTAGCAAGAGAAACTAGGGGGTTGGAGCCTCCTTCCAGATGGAACCGGAAAACAAAGGAAGTTGGTGCTTCCAATGAATGTAATTCTTAAATACATATAAGAAAAAGGATTATGTGGTTTTCTCCCACTTTGGGTTTCCACATAAAAACATTGGTGTATTGTGTACGTGTATGATTGCTCATTTGTTCATTGTTTATTTACTCTGCAACTATTAGATGATAATGATACATTGATATAACACTTGCAATTTGTGTTTAAAAAAGATTGCATTCCTCTATTACTGATTCACCCTCCCTCTCAGTAATCCAACAATTGGTATCAGAGCAGGTTCCTTTAGAAATTAGTTTAACCACTGAAAGGTAGATCATGGAGAGAAACAACATGTATAAAAATGGAATACCAAAGTTTGATGGAAAAAAGTATGCATTTTGGAGCATAAGGATGAAAACATATATACATGCACAGGTATTTGAAATTTGGAAATCAGTTGTAGATGAATACAAAGAACTGGTAGTTTTGTCGACAAATGAAAGAGCAATAAAACTCGGTCAAAATAATTCCAAAGCCACAAATGCACTTCTGAATGGTCTTTGTGAATTAATATACACCAAATTTATACATTGTAAATCCTCTAAAGAGATTTGGGACAAACTTAAAAATATTTATGAAGGATATTCAAAAGTCAAAGAAACAAATCTTCAAACTTACAAAGGTCAGTTTGAACAACTAAATATGAAGGGAGATGAGAATATTGCAGCTTACTTCTTACGAGTTGATGAAACAGTAAATGCAATCATAGGATTGGGAGAAGAAATTAAAGAATATGTAATTGTTCAAAAGGTACTAAGATCTCTTCCTATGATTGATCCTAAGATATCAACACTAGAAGAAAGAGCAAATCTAGACTCAATAAGCATGGACGAACTACATGGAATCTTCACATCATATGAAATGAGAACTGAACAGGAAAATCCAGATATAAAAGAAGCATATTTCAAAGCATCCAAAAGGTCAAAGCAAAAGGGAAAGAAAAAGGAAAAAGAACATAGCAATAATAGTGACATCTCGGAATATGATAAAGAAGTGGCCAACTTTGTCATAAGATTGAACAAGGGAACCAATGGAAGATATAAAGGTAATATTCCATTGATTTGTTTTAGTTGCGATGGTTGTTATCACTGAAATTGCATCCACAAATGGTTACAAGAATTCAGCATCGTCAAACAGTTATAAGGACATCCATGGACCTGAATTAACACAAAAGCATTCATAAAGGGTCGAAAACTATACAAAATAGTGAAAAATTGAAGGGTGCTATGAAGACACTGGGCGCACGCGCACATGTGCGAAACAGAAATGCAAGAATCGCGCACATGCGCACGATGTGCGACTATTGTTGCAAAAATCCGCGCATTTGAGAAACGACGCATTTATGAGAGTGGTCGGCCTCCCACCCACTTCTGGTTCAGCTTCCAAGTTGATTTGACACTCAAATCTGGACTGGATTCGACTGGATGGTTGGTCAAAGATCTAGGAATGCCCTAATTAGTCTCTTTACACACTACAAACTAGTTGAACAATACCTCAAAGAAATGTTATAAAAAGGCCATGGATACACTTCATTTTTCAAGGAATTCAAAGCAAAGTTATGCTGCCATTATTCTCTTGAGGACTCTTCTATCCTTGCCAAGAGTATACTTGCATCATTGCATTGGGAAATCCATCTCACCCCTTGAGTGGATTAGCAAAGAATTCTTTCACTATTTTCATTTTCCTTTTCAAAGTTGTAAGAAGAGCTTACTTGTGGGGGTCCAAGAGCCCTCCATTAGAGGAAGAAGGGACTCATAGTCCCCTTGCTTCTTGGTGTTTTCTTTCACTAATATCATCCTTATCATTGGTGACATGGGTCTCATTGTTTCTTTTGTCCTTATGTCCCTATGTTTATAAATTTAGTTGTTGCTTTATTTCTTAGTTTAATTCTTAGTTGTTGTTTTATATTTCTTTTTCTAACCCTTTTCCTTGCAGCTGTCCTGCTCAGCAAACCCAACTAATCTTGCAAGCACCTCTATTTTGCTCACTAAGGTGACGAAAGAGGCACAACAGATTGGTGACTCTGCTGGGGAGAGGTATCAATTTCCTACCCCATTTGGGTTTTTCTAGCTCTTCTTTTGGTTTATTTAACTTGCGGGTGCACTAACCAGCCTAAGCTGACCTGCCAATCATCCAATTCCAAGTTGAATTGGGAGAATTCCATCCAGAATTTTCATTCTCGGCCGTGTGTCACTTGTGCGCGGGTTTTTAGGCCCACAGGTGCACATCGTGCGCACATGTGCTTAAGTCACTGTTCTTTTCTACACACGTGTGCTTATTGACTTTTCTCTGTCTGCACACATGCGCTCTGTGCACCTCTGTCTCCATTGAGACCCACGCATCTGTGCAAAAATTCACATTGTAAAGTTGTTGAGATGTGGGGAAGGCCATTAGTCTTCTTAAAAATGATTTCAAGCATGTTTTAAAGCTGCACCACACTTAGTCCCCTCATCATATAAAGGGCTTAGTCAAAACACATAGGCACTTAAGGGGTTAAAATCAATTTCCTCTTTTGCTTTCATTTTCACCACATGGATGGCTTGTTTTGACTCACAATATAAGTTGGAAATCATTTTTAATCACATTTAACTTACATTGGGACTAGAAGTTGGATAACAATCGCTTAGTATGCTCTTCTCTCTTGCCTTCAAGCAACCTTGAGAATCATAAAAAGATTGTGAAACGATTGCATATCCCTTAAAGAACATTAAAACCTTTAGGAGAGGACAACAACCCTTCTTGGGACTCCTCTTAGTTTATTTTTTCAAACACATATTAATATTGTAACGGGCCCATACATGCCCACATGCTACAAAGATAGGATAGTGTTGAAATTTGCTTTCTTAGATCAAATCACTATGGAAGTTTAAAGGTTTTGTAATGGGCCCATACATTCCCACATGATCAATCTAGGATAGTTTCAAAGATTTTCTTAGATTACATCACAATAGGGAGTTAAAGATAGTAATGTACCCACATGTCCACATGCTACCTTCCCAGGGACTTTTGAATTACGCAAGGTTGTACCAAAGGCACTTAGTTAATTAGGTAATCAACACTTGTAAGGACCAAGCGAAGTCCACATGCAACAAGGTGACACCTAATTCACTAAAAATTGGCACACTTTCACTCACACACAAAAGTCACTTATCGCTCACATAGCCTCTTCTTGAAACGTGGAGGTCAAAGTAAGTTTCCTCCAAAGGGATTCCGAAAGTACCCCACCCTTTTCTTGACGAAACTATCCACTCCGATTTTA
>SNQJ01S0012284.1:71254-94134 GCA_010110895.2 Picea sitchensis
TATTTCATTTTGAAAGTTTAGATGTTGAAAGATTGGTTGTCATTGATGTCAACCCTTGAACAAGTTGCATGTCAAATTAAAGTAGTTGTAAACATAATATAACAAGCTGCATGTGAGTTGCATGTGAATTGCATGCCATCATGAGTTGCATGGTAGTTGCATGTCATTATGATATTTCTCTTTAAAACACAGAGAAGAGTCAAATGCAAATTACTTCTGTGTATCACTCCTGAGAATACAGGTTCGAGATATGAGGCAGTGAGTCGAAGACAGAGAAGTCCAGTGAAGTAAGAATTTTGCAGGAGCCAAGAGTATGGAGACGGGGTTTCATATAGGAATTCCTTGAGTATATCTACAGGTTTCAAGAGGAAAAGCGTGGACATCCACGGGTTGCAGTGAGGAAAAGCACAGATACCCGCGAGCAGAAAAGACACACAGTCGCGGACCTGTGAGGAAAAGTTTGTGAAGATCAGGGATCTAAACTCAGATTAGCTACATGATTGAAGGAATGCCTTCTTGTGTGTGTTAGGGTGATTATTCTGAAGAAAATAGGAATATGTATGTCTCAGTGATTCATAATCAATTGATTTGGATAATTCTCTTGGGGTTGTAGCTTCCTTCCGGTTGGAGCTGAAAAATTGAGGAGTTGGAGCATCCTTCAGGTTGCAACCTGTAAATAAGGGGTTGGAGACTCCTTCTAGTTGTAGCTGGAGAAATATGAAGTTGGTGCTTCCAATGAATGTACTCTTTGATCAATTATTGTTTTTCCCGCATTGGGTTTCCACACAAAATTCTGGTGTACTATGTTTATGTGATGTTTATGGTTTTGATGATATTTTGAATGATCATAGTATTTCCTTCTAGTTGTAGTTGGAGAAATATGAAGTTGAAGTGCTTCCAATGAATGTACTCTTTGATCACTAAGGAAAGCATTATGTGGTTTCTTCCATTTGGATTTCCACATAAAAATTCTGGTGTACTATGTTTATGTGATGTTTATGGTTTTGATGATATTTAATGATCATATTGATTGAGGTTTTATATTGTGATTAAAAGTAGTAATTGGGATCATACTGACTCATCCCCACTCTTAGTATTCCTACAACTTATCTTGATCATTTAAAATAAAATATGCCAAAACATATGTCCCAACAGTTGGGTGACTGACCATATTGGGAAGAGAAATATGTGGTGTTTGGTCGTAACCCACATGGAGAAGATATGGATACAATTAACATAGGGATCAAGGTAACAAATTTGTAAATTTAACTCTGATTACCACATTTTATTTATAATATTGTACATTTGAATTGTAACATAATGTTTTATTAATGCTTCAGTTGCTATACATATGACACATCCCTTTGTTCACATTTTTACAAGCATTTTTCCCATTTATGTGGGAATATGGACATCATTTTCACACTTAGTTTGTTGATGATGGACACATCACACAAGATTTTGGAGTAGAGGTCAAGTTTGACCAATCTAGTCAGGTTAGCCACCATGATCAAAACATATAGAGGGGAAGCACATTTGAAAGATACAAGAGATCATGGAAGTGGACTTCTCATCATTTCAATATGTTATTTTTTGTTGCAAGTGGTTGGATTCCTTCAACCAGAGAAATGGAAAGGAAGATTGTGATAGTGGGATAATATGTATTAACTCTAAAATAATGTGGGATGAAAGTAAGGGAGTCTTATGTTTTCCCAAAACATTGCAAACCAAATGTTTTTTACCTAGATGTGTTGGACGGGGATTGGTGGTTCATAATGAGACATGATATGATATCTAAAACATATTTTGAGAACAATAATGCTACAATGCCAAGTGAGGGAAGTTAATCAGGGTGATGGCAACAAAGATTGATTTGTAAATGATTTGTTTCAACATTTATATTATGGGTATGAAATTTAGTTACGGGTATCTATAATGGCCAATTATATTTTTTTCCATTTTATAATTATGTTGGATACGAAAAAGATAACAACCATTTACAACCACCATACCAAAAATTAGCACAGTAGTGTTAATAAGATGGTTTTGATATATTTTATTGTCATTTTATTGTTTATTATAGAAAATTTATGTTGTATTGTATTAACATATGCTTATGTTAACCCTTGAATTGCTAAGCATTAATTGAGATATCGCAAAGTTGGTGACATATTCGTATAATACAATAGTAAATATTTATTTTAAATTATATTCTATTTAACAAAAAAAATGAAAATATTAAAATATTCAAACATCAAAATTTTATTATTTGAAAAATCAAAATTCAAATAAATATATGTTTTGAGGGAACTTTCTAAGGATGATTCCAAACAAAATAACTTTGTGCTACATCTATGAGTTTTGGAACCACACTTGTGATGTTGGAATTACCAACTTTGATGACATTCCAAACCCTATAGTGCAACTATCATGGCCTTCACCTATTCCACTCTATCCTTTAATTTTATAATCATAAACTTATATATTAATCATTGCCTTTACATTCTGAAATAAATGACAATATAGGAAAGACGTGAAAATTATAAAATGTCTTTTTCTAGGAGCCTAGCGAGATTTAAGGAAAATTTTAATGATCCAAACTTATCTAAAAGTATAGAACCTTTGTCAATTCTGCATTATTCCCTCTAAAAGAATAATTATAAATGTTCGGTGATATTCTTTTTTAATAGAAGATTCATAAAGTTTGTATTAGAGTAAAAAATTGTGAAACCATTTCATCGAAAGTGTATAGATCAAAATGTATTATTATTCTCTATATTTAGTATTTTAAATTTAATTGAATAAATTTCATATATTATAATAGTTGGATAATATAAATTAATAAAATCTTTGGAAAAAATAAATATTAATAAAATACAATAATTGTGATTTTAGTAAACAATTATATTATAACTTTGTCTTGTAATCTTTGAATAATAAAAATTAAAAAAATAAAATTATTGCTACATCATCATTTTTATTATTAATGAATAATTATTTCATAATGTTATTATTATAATATATGAAAAAGACATAAATATTCAAATCACAATCATTTCACTCATCATATTTAAGTATTTTTGTTTCTAAACATGATTAATCAACCTATTATATCTTGTTGGACAACAAACAATTTACCTTGAAGAATAGTTAAACGTTATATGACATTAATGGTTATAAACTTTTGCAATCACAATCCAAATTAAATGATTTCATAAAAGTAAAGTTAAACATTATATGACAGTTGTAAATTTAAATGAGTGATACATTTCAAATTTGACTTAAAAACAAATAATCATTAACAACATTCAACATTAGCATACTCATAATACATTTTATAAATCAAACAACAACAACCACAACATTATATGAAAAACATAATATACATGAGTGATATATATATGGATATACATGTCAAACATACATCTCAAGAAAATCTGCAATAAACATGTCATATATACATCTCAACTCAAATATAAAACAAACAATATACATGTCAATTAGTACCACTACAAGCTATTTCCACCACTAGAGCTAGATGCATTAGTGTCTTTTCTACCAGAGGTAGAGCCTCTATCAAGACCAACTATGTTAGAAATAAATGTCGACAAAAGTGCACTATCAAATATCTTTCTATCAAGATCATCAAGATGTGAAACAATACCTAGTGTGAACATAATGTCCAAAGCATCAATATATTATGACACATGTGAAGGAGGAGGAGGATGAGGGGGATCGATGGATGATGACACTTGTGGAGGAAAGACAAGGAACGATGGATGGTGACACAAGTGGAGGAGGAGGAGGATTAGTGGAATATGGTGACGCATGTGGAGGAGAAGCAGGAGGAGGATCAATGGAATATGGTGACACATGTGGAGTCGAAGCAGGAGGAGGAGGAGGAGGATCGAACATGGATGCAGGTTCAGACACACATGGAGAGGAAGCAGGAGGAGGAAGAGGAGGAGGAGGAGGAGGAAGAGGAGGAGGAGGATCATACGTGGATGGAGGTTCAAAAACATGTGGAGGGGAAGTAGGAGGAGGAGGAGGAGGGGGATGATCAAATGTGGATGCAATTTCATAAACATGTTGAGGGGAAGCAAGAGGATCGATGGATGGTGCAATAGATTCATGTGGAGGAGAATTAAGAAGAGGAGGAGGAGGATAAGGACCATGTGGTGTATTATAGGATGTGGATGGGTCTAATGATTAGCTAGATGGAGTAGGATCATGAGAAGGACACCTCAACATATCAATGATATTGATGACACCAACAATATGACACATGAAAAATGTCATTTGACAAGGAAGAATCCTCCATATCATAAAGAGATCTCGTACTTGTAATATGTCTCTAACAAGTGCAGGTACCACTCCTTGACTATTCATGACACCACAAAGATTATCTTCTACCTCTATATAGACTCTATGATCCAACCTACGTGGCATGTGGGGCCTCTGTACTGGAGGATGGTCCTCTTCCTCCTCCATCAGCTCATCCTATTGGGGAGGCTCATCCCCAACACATGTGCCAATATATACAAAACAATAGATAATAATAATAAGATAATTGAAAAAAAATGTTACAATAAATTACATATGCATTAAATAAGAGAACAAAAATATGAAACTAGATTTATCAAAACATAACAATAATATTACCTCTCTCATCTGTTGTATTTTTATTCTATAAATTAGATGTTTGGACATCTTCTCCAATTCAACTTTGCATATGGGTACTATATAATATTGAGGACAAGATTTTCCTCGCTATCCAATAAATCACATACATCGCTACCAACCAGAGAAATGGGAAACTCGAACTAGCCCTTCTTAGGGATCAATTGCCCCCACATGTGCATACACAGATCAAGAATATGCATAGTAGGAAATAAATGTACTAATGGAAAAATGGCATGAACCCTCTCAAAAAATAGTGTAAATAAATTTGAAATGGATGGAAAGAATATCATCCCATGTAAAATGATGCGACAATGATCTAATGCATGACAAAACTGTCTCAAAAAATAATCCAACCAACTGATCAATCAGGGCCTCTACACTAAACTATTTAAATAATATAACAAATAGAAAATTATTCCCTACCCATTAGAGTTATACTGTGACAGTTCTGAGAGAATAAGACACATAAAGTCCTCTCTACCAAATGAACATATCCGCAACTGACCACTAGTAACCTAGAACTCCAAAGAGGAATGAACCTCTGAATGGACATATCTATGCACATATTCCAACCGTGTCTTTTCTGAAACACCATGCAGTAACTCAAGAAACTGGGGAAAATCCTTCTCCCTCCTAAACAACCCAACGATGAAATAAACATCCTCCTCTATGGGATGATACCATATATTAGGACCGATATTGAACCCCTATTTCCCATGATCCCAATGACGAATCAAATATTGTAACAACAAAGAGCCCCCCCCTCAAGGATATAATCTCCTTAAAAAAATTATGGAGGCCAACATGCAATAAAAGATCATGTGTAAGCTGTGAAATAGGGTGAGGGAACAACTCCCTCTCCTTGGCCTCCCACTCATGCACAAATGTGTGTGTCTCGACCTGCTATTGTTGATGTTTCTCCTCCTCCTCTTGTCATCATCATCTCTTATTCACATAAAAATATTGTTAGGCACACATATATAGATACAAAAAATTGAAATTATAAAACACACACCGCTATGATAGATTATGAAAAATTCAACTTCATGCCATTCTCTTTATAACACCGATGCGCTTGTTGGATAGATGGGAACCACTAGGTTAAATTTATTTATCACAATTGAAGCAGTATGATGTGTTACTATTAACACACCAGTGCTACTATGATATTGGACCACCAATGTTTTGTTCAGTGGTGCGTTGTAAAGGATATAGCACCGAGAACGAAGCATCCAATGAGACGTCTCGCTATGCCAAGTCGGTCAACATATGTGCCGGTGTGGTTTTGTAAACAACATCAATGTATTTGGTTAAAATGGTTGCAACACTATGTGAAATTTTATATATCGTTAATATATCGATGCAACTAATTGAGTGAAATGTACCGGTGTAGGCATAAACCAATTATGCACGGGCTACAGGGAATTCCAAAGGAAGCACCGCTTTTTTTTTTAATTTTATCATGGTGCTCTTTCTTAAATGGCATCAATACATAAAATTTATATTAGATGCACTGGGGGCAACACTTACTATGAATTTAACATAGGGTGCACTGCTTTGGGCAAGTTGAAGCATTCAGGTGCATCACGTGAAATTGGAATTTTTTTTTTAAATGCCAAATTTCAAGCTAAATTTAAATTTTAATTGGATAAAAATTCAAAGAGGAAGATAATAAAAAATTTACCTAGCCTCTACTATCCCGAGGAGGCATGGTTTCACCATTAATAGGAAATGAAAATTTGTGGTAATTTCTAAAATTTGGAAATGCATGGAATCTACTAAAGGATCTATGCAAGTTGTTGTAGAGCATCGAAAACATGGTGTCTTCATAAGGAGGGTGATCACCGATTCTTTATTGAGAGTTTGGAAGCATGGTATGAAATGTAACAATGTAAATAAGTTTGGAAATTTTGTTTTTTTACCCTACTACGGTGCACTTGATGACAATGATGCACACTAGTGCATAAAGTTCAATGACACCGATGTGCTTTATTCCATGCCTATTATTTTTATTATAACGTATGACAGTGATTTTGAGCATTGAATCATCAATGATTTATTGTTTATGGGTGCACCGATGCGTATGTACTTTAAGGTCGCATGGGTAAAAAGCGTATGAAAAAACCTTTGGCCACCCATCTATGCTAACAACATCCTCTATAAATAGTGACAGTGTGTTTGAATATTTAAGCACTGGTGCATTATGTTTTAGGAGAGCACCAATGCGTATTGACATTAAATGAACACCGTTAAAAAAATCTCGGTAGAAACCTTTGGACACTCGCCTCCTCTAAAAACCTCCACTATAAACAGTGACAGTGCATTTGAACATTTAAGCACCAATGCATTATATTTTAGGTGCACACTGGTGCATATTGATCTTAAAGGAGCACTGGTAAAAAAACCTCCACAAAAACCTTCGTTCGCCTGCCTCCGCTAACAAACTCTACTATAAACAACTAAGGGATAATTTTTTCGGGGAGGTTTCATAAAACATCTGCTAGAAGGTGTTCTCCTTGTAGTGAAATGCATATGAAAGAAAAACCTTACCAGACCCTTCTCCCACACTATTTGATAGTTAAGTAAATTGATTTTGTTATCTATTAGTAGAGAAGAAATAATATAACTAAAATGAAATTGAAAATAAGAGAAGATACTAGAAGTTTAGTCAGTGTAATACCAAAGAATCTACACTTTGTGCAGAACTAGTAGCTAAAGAATTAAACTCCCAATGTATTATGGGATGAGAAAAGATGATGTAGAATGACACTAATTCACATGAGATACAATATAGTAAAAGAATAAAATAACAGATAAGGCATGGAAGATTGCACAGTTAGAGACTACTTTTAGAGTACACACATTACAATGATACATGAAATACAAACATAGAGTAGATACAAGAACCACTAGAATTATGCAAGAGATACAAACAAACTTAATTAAATAATTCTATAAGTCTAAGTCTAAGTAGAAAAATATATCCATAAATACAAATATATAGTGGCTACTAGAACCACTAGAATGATGCAATAGGTACGAATAAAATTAATTAAAGAATTCTATAAGACAAATTCTAAGTAGCAAAATATATCCAGGTTAAAGGAGACCAAGAAACAACTTAGGGGATCAATATGGGCTTATGATGAAATATTAAAAAAATTATTGGGTGTATTTTATTTTTATATCTAGGATGTATAACATTAGGATTGTATTGGAGGCTTACTACCACACATTTGAACCCCACTTCTATAGAAAACTATAATAAGTCAAACGAGGGTTGTAGAAGTAACAATGAGATTTGAGGCAAGAGAAGGACTCGATGAATCTTCATTGGGATTGGTGTATATGTAGAATAAACTGACCAGTTTATCAAACCAATTACAAAAGTTATCAAAGATGAAGTTAGGTTGAGAGAATGTATGGTACACACTTTGCAAAAGTAAAAGCCACCATAATAATGGATGTCTAATAATAATGAATTATACAACTATTAATAATGCACCCAACCCTTTCCCTAGTGGGGTAAAAAAAAAAAATTATGACATTGCAAGCAATGGAAACATGAAACACATTGATGGCACATGTCATAAAAATATTAGACCTCCACTAATTCACTATTATGCAAATTTTGCAAGTTTGTAGGACATGGTGTAAATAATTGTAAAGCACTCTATATCCTACATGAGAAATGAAATAAATATACTTATGTGGTATAAGGAGGGGCTAATGGAAGCTTGAAAAGTGATCTATAAATAGTTATGCTTATTCCACTGGAATAGTTCATTACAACAGATCTTACAAGTTTATGCAAATTTGTTGGCCCTCAACCAAGTTTTGAGGAAACCTTGGTCAGATTTGGTCCACTTTTGGACTTCGATACATTGGTCGAGGAAGGAGTGCCCAGGAAGAGATGAGATTGCGGATCTCACTTATTTTGTGGGATATGTCGACCCAGTAAGGGGTTCTTTAGGGTTTTTGTAATGGGTTATGGGATGTCGGCCCATGGGGTTTTCCCATGTTTAGGCCTTATTGTAAGGATTTGTAAAAGTATAAATAAAGAAGACTGTATTGTAAAAGGAGGGTTGGAGCTAGCTAAGTGCAAGTAGTTTGAGTTGCTTTGTGCAAAACAATGTATGTGCATCAAGGCTTTGTGCTTGATAGAGAGTTGGATCTGTGCCTTGATATAGTTTTTGGAAGGAGGATCTGGTGCTTAATGTGCAGATCTCTTGTCTGGTGCGAAGCTCGACTTTGTGGCGTAGTGCAAAGGAGTAACTGAATGTAAGATATTGATGAATAATAAAGAGGTGAAGCAGTTGGTGGACATAGCCCCACACTGGGGTGAACCACGTACATCTGGTGTCTTATGGTTTTCTTTGTGCAATGATTATCTTTGTTATGTTTTTCTTAGTTCTTAGATTAGATATGTAAAGGATATGTATATGCTGTTTTAATGGTTTGCTTATGTTAAAATGCTAGATCTGATTCACAGTGGTAAGTGCTAAGTGTTTTAGGTGCATAATATTTGTTGTTACTATGCTAGATCTATCCTTGGTTATATTTTGCAATGTTAATAAGGTTAATGAACTAATGTATGTAACTCCCTAAGCGTTAACAAAATGCTCTGTGAAGTGTTATTATCACAGATCTGTGTCCCAACCTGGTTACAAACACATGCGTCTTGTAACCCCCCCTGCTTCTACCTCGGGTGAGACTTTGCCTGCTTCGCAGGTGTTGCCAAAAGGGCCGATAGTCATGGTTTTGTTGGTGCATTGTTAAGTGTTGAACCTTGGGTCTTCCTGTGTTCCAACAAATGGTTCCGTTGCCGGGACTTGAAACTATGATTGTTGTAACTGAAGTAAAGAAAAATACAAGATCTGTGCGTAGATTTGCTGTTGAAGTGCACAATACTCTACTTGACTTGCGAAGCTTTGTGCTAAGAAATAAATCCAATCTGAAGAAAGAGGTATGATCTGAAAAGAGTTAAAGCTTTGTGCTTTGACAAGAATAATATAAGTGATTTTTTTTGTTTTGAAAGCATGAAATTAAGTATGTTTAATAGATTAAGTAGTAGTCTAAAGCCTAGGGCACAGTTGAAAGAAAGAGTTTATTTGAGTAAATTTAATGGAAATGAAGAAAGATATGCTATTCCTATGCATATAAAGAGTTTTTGGACTAATAAATGGATGCAGGAACCTAGAAAGAATTTTTTCAGATTGCAGATCCAACACTATTATCCTATGGGAAATGTGCAGTACATAAGAGTTCAGGGAACATTTCAAAGAAAAACCGGATTAAATTTGTTTTATAACTGTAGAAGACTGGGACATGTTGCTAAGGAATTCCCTGGCATAGGTATTATTTGTCTTTCTTGTAAGATTGTTGGTCATGAGGTTGAGGATTGTCCAAAGATGATTGCTAAAGTTGAACGAATGAACATAAGACAAGAAAACTACAAAGAGATTCAAGAGACTAAGGGAATGTTAGAGAGTCATAAAGAGAAAGAATCAAAGAAAGTTCATACTAGGTTATTACAGTTAAAAGAAATGATGGATGTTCACAAAGATGTCAGTTTACCAGAGATCCTAAAAGTAAAAATCGCATAACTGAAAGAATAGAAGACTTCGACATAGACTATGTCTTGGATGAAGAAACACAAGTGAATATTATGACAGAAGAAACTTGAATATTTTTGGGAAAACCTACCATGGTATCTTCGTTGGGAAGGACATGTTTGTTTAAGGGTAAGATGATAACCCTATGTGGAATAATTACTAATGTATCTATTATTGTTCGGGGAACATTGATTAAAGAAGAATTTGAAGTCATTCAGTTTGTTGGGGACAATGCCCCTTTCCCACTTTTGTTAGGTAAGACTTGGATTGAGAAGGATCAGATCCGAAGGAAAGCACAGGAAGAAGCCACATCAAAGAAAAAGAAAGAAATAATGGATTTCATAGCTAGGAAAATAGACCGACTAATATGAGAACGAGAGGATAAGTCAAAGCAATAGAACTAAGTAACAATGCAAGAGGGACAAGAGGCAAGAGAATCAACTTTCAAGGTTGAAAGAATGCAAGAAGGCTTGAGGAACCTATCTATGTCCACTCAGGATGTGTTAAGAAAAGGGATATTAACTTCAGACCCTTTGAGGGCACCTCAACAGTGTGAATCCACTGCGCTAGGAGAAAATAAGAATAGGAATGGAAAGAGGATTCCATAAAAAGTTAGAGAAACACAGATCATTGGGAAGAAGGAAAGGAAGCACAATAAAAATAAAGCTATGTTGGAAAATATACAAGAATCTACAGAGACTAGATCGAAGACTTCGCAGACTGAAACCTCGCAAGAGGTAGGTTCGCAGGATTTGAACCTCTTTGGAACAACAGGTCCACACATAATGGGAATTCACCCTTGCAAATTTATATGACCATTGGAGGTGCCTTGACCATTAGAATGATGCTCCACAGAATGGTTTGAAAACCCATTTATGGGATGATGGTACTTTTGGATGTTGAGACCGTGCCATAGCAGACTGATTTACATTCATGGAAGCATTTCTTGGCTGTTGGAAGATCCGTTATGATACCTCACTTATTTAACTCATCGGTCACTGCTTTGGGACCACTTTTTTCTACCTGTTATTATCTGAGACAAGAAGAGAATTGATCATGTTTCGAGCTGTGTTATCAGAAACTGGACCTTGCCATCCATTTGTCTACCCACCTGTCCGTTAGTCTACGCCGAATTGTTTGTTTAAAAGTTAGAATGTTGGTCTAACCTAGTGAATTAGATAAGTCTATTGAGGTGTAGAAGCTAATGGTAAATGACAGATATATGAAAGGTGCTCTGGTGTTGTGGAGCTAGGGGACTACGAGGCTTCCCCATACATTTGGGCGTCGATACGGTCATGTCAACCACAGCTGGCGAACAATGAAATAAACATCCTTTGACGATGCAGCTATCTGAGCGAGATCCCATCGATCTACCAGTATATCCCTGCTGGTTGGCGATGTTAACCATGAAAATATCCCACGGGACTTTGTCTGTAGGTGTTCAATGTGTACATTACGAAAAGAAATGCGATGTAGTCAGTCGAGTTAGGATAGATCCTAGTCTTGAAGAACAATGACTTCAACTTGAGATACTATAAGAACTACACCATGTTGGCACCCCATCTCTATCTCACGAATACAAATGGAAAGAAGCCTCGCCTTGTCTCATAGCCATGGATTAAGGAGTTGGCACAATCCATGATACTGAATGTCATGGAGATTCCTCATTTTGGTTGACATTGGGAGGTTAACGCTTGCATTAAATTACTCCTTTCATGCTATCATGGAGGATACTTGTGGCTCGACGGGAAGATTACTATGGATTCGGTGCTGATCCACATGGATCATAGGATTAAGATGTGAAGGGTCCGGCCCTCATGATTTTATCAAGGAATACCTCGAACTCTTCCTGAGTTGCAACACATCAAGAGCTTACTGATGAATAAAGTTGAGGTTACAAGGTAGCCTCCATGTAGGATGGCATAGTGCACCTTGCTTTCCAACTCTTAGCTAGAAAGCTTCCTTGTGAGGGCCCTACGAATTGCTTAGGGTTCATGAATTGGAACTTTAGAGCAAATATATGGAGGCATCTCTGAGATAGAAATGGGCAAACAGCCTGCGTCAATGAGATGGAGAAGGGTTGTCGTGAAGCCCATGATTTGGGATTCAATGAGCTAGAGAAGGATTGTCCCAAAGCCCAGTATTTGGGATATGAATTCCATTACAGTTGGCTGATCATTTTGATCACATTTGTGGCTTGGAAAATCCCTGAAGGAGCCACCTTCCCAGAGATCGAACCCTTGGAGCCTTTGGCCGCTCGATTTTCAACCTTGTGGTATACCAACAACATGACGAAGCAGTGGTAGTCCAATGAAGTGTTTCATGCATACCAACAACAGTTGAAGTTTTCCATCGAATCATTTCCATGCATGACACCGCACACCCTGCACCAGTACCGACCAATAGAAAAGTTTTGCGCCGATCCTCATTTCATCTACATCACCGCACGTAGAGATGAGAACCAGGAAGAATTGCAGTCATACTACAAACTGATAGATGAAGACATGCAACAGATTACAAAGGAATGGCCAAAGGAGTTTCTTGTACCTGTTGTTGATGCATAATTATCCGACATTGATACCATAGGAATCCACATAGTTACCCGAGTTGAGCATGTTAGACAGTCCAGTGGGGCGATGAAGAAGAAGAAGTATGAGGAAGTCCAAGATATAGAGAGTGATGAAGAGGATAATGCTTCTGAATATAACGCGCCTGGTTCGCCAGGAGGAGGAGGATAAGATGAAGCAAAAGGACAGGGAGGAGGAGATGAAAGAGAATAAGAACAAGGAGGAGGCGAAGCTACATTGCTAGAAGATCCCCCTGTTGGGACAGTCACGCCGCATAATATGAAGGTTTCTCCAAAGAAACACTCAACAAGGAAGAATATGCGCGCTAATAAGCCTCAGTTTAAGGCCACTCTCACTAAGGATGATATCAGTTTGGTCCATAGAGCTATGGAGGACGTTTCTGAGGACATCTTGCAGAGATATGTAGATAAGGAGGAGGAGACATATGGAAGGATCGAGAGGGAACTGAAGGAAGTACAAAAAGCTATTTGTTTGGTCCACGTAGTACCCACTACGCCTTCCTCATCGTAGACTGCAGAATTGGGAGATAAACCAACCCAATTGAGAAGACTTGCAGATGCAACAGAAGCCTGGTTCCAGAGAGTCCAGGAAGAGAAGGAGAAGGCTACAAAATCCTTGAAACAAGAGAAAGATGAAGTCCTAACACAATTAGGAGCAGTGTGGGACAATGTAGCAGCCTATGAAAGCAAGAAATAAGAGCTTCAAGCAAAGCTCTAGGAGGGAAAATCCCAGCTACAGAGAGAAAAGGAGCAACTACTCGCAGAGTGAGCCATGATTAAAGAAGCAGTGAGTCAAGAATGTCTCTTTGTACCAAGCTTGGTACAAGAGGACCAGGATCTGATCGAAGTTCAATTAGTGAATCTCGCTGAGACCCTCCAACAAATTCAAGCTAGGATAACAGATTTGGAGGTCCAAACAGTACCGAGCACCCCGTAGGAGGTGTGTGACTAGAGGGAGGAGACCGCTAAGAACACACTCATAAGGATAAGAACCCTTGCCTCAAAATGCAAACAACTGAGTGATATAAGCGCACAAGCATATGAACGCCTTGCTGAGGATCCAGAGCTAAGGAAGATAGAAGCACAGTTATAGGAAGTGCAACAACATGCATTTTTCGTGCAGGCATATATGAAGCTACTCACTGCAGTAGAAAGAATGAAGAGATCCCAGGAGCATCGCGAAGTACAAAAATAGATCACTTCTTTCCAGGGTAGGGTAATGGAAGTGACGTAGAAGCTACAACCTGTGCAGGATGAAGCCTGCAAGGTGTTCGAAGAGATTGATGGACAGGGCTCGCAATTGGATCAAGTGGTTGCAACAGTAGAACAATGCCTAGAAGGGCTTGTTATAGAGAATACTATCCAGGATCTCACTGAGAAGGAGCCTCAGGTGAAGCGGCAAGTCGAGGCATCTCTAGTCAAGATCGAGGCCTTCAAAGTAGCGTTGTCGACACCTAAGTTACTCGGGACGAGTCACATGTGAGTGTTGGGGGCCTGTTGGCCCTTGACCAAGTTTTGAGGAAAACTTGGTGAGAGTTAGCCCACTTTTGGACTTCGACACATTGGTCGAGGAAGGAGCACCTAAGCAGAGATGAGATTGCAGATCTCACTTATTTTGCGGGCTATGTGGACCCAATAAGGGGTTCTTTATGGTTTTTGTAATGGTTTATGGGATGTCGACCCATGGGGTTTTCCCATGTTTAGGCCTTATTGTAAGGATTTGTAAAAGTATAAATAAAGAAGAATATATTGTAAAAGGAGGGTTGGAGCTAGCTAAGTGCAAGTAGTTTGAGTTTCTTTGTGCAAAAGAATGTATGTGCATCAAGTCTTTGTGCTTGATAAAGAGTTGGATCTGTGGCTTGATCTAGTTTTTGGAAGGAGGATATAGTGCTCAGTGTGCATATCTCCTATCTAGTGAGAAGCTCGACTCTGTGTCTTAGTGCACATGAGTAACTGAATGTAATATTTTGACGAATAATAAAGAGGCGAAGCGATTTGTGGACGTAGCCCCACACTGGGGTGAGCCACGTACATCTGGTGTCTTATGGTTTGATTTGTGCAATGATTATCTTTGTTGTGTTTTTCTTAGTTCTTATATTAGATATGTAATGGATATGTATATGTTGCTTTAATGATTTTCTTTTTTTAGAATGCTAGATCTGATTCACAGTGCTAAGTTCTAAGTGTTTTAGGTGCATAATCTTTGTTGTTACTACGCTAGATCTATCCTTGGGTATGTTCTGTGATGTTAATAAGGTTAATGAACTAATATATGTAACTCCCTAAGCGTTAACAAAATTCTCTGCAAAGTGTTATTATCATAGGTGTCCCAGCCTGGTTACAAACACCTCCATCCTATAACCCCCCTGCTTCTACCTCGAGTGAGACTTCGCCTGCTTCACAGGTGTTCCGAGAGGGATGGTAGTCGGGGTTTTGTTGGTGCGTTGTTAAGCATTGAACCCTGGGTCTGCCCCTGTGCCAACACAAATCTTTCTTATGCAATACTTTACTCAAGATTAAGATTTAATATTAGTAGTTTATCACTCAAAATATTGAAATAAACTGAGACCAAAATAAAATAAGCTAAAACAATAACACTCCATCTAAAAAATGAATAGAAGATGTATTGTAGGAAAACCAATATCGGAAAAACCAATGAGAAAAGGTGAGGACTATGCCTTACTCTTTTCTTCTTATATGAGAATGAAAATATAGAAAATGTGAACTTAGTATAGATTTTCCATTGATACTATGGCTTCTATGGATACTATAAGGTCTTTTTCTTCCTCTATTTTGCTCCAATATTCCACTCTATTTCTCTACTCAACTAAGGAATAATAATCAATACAACAAGAATGAAATCCATTCCTTTTTTAGTGGCCCAATATTTAACACATCCTAATAGTCATCTAGGGTTAGAGTTTTTGCCTTCCTCATTTCTTGACTAAGGTTAGGATTTTGGACCCTCTAGAGTATTCTTGAAATTTCACACATGACTAGTTACACATGTGTGAGTGATGGGAGCTAATGTGGCATCCACTTGGTACCATGGTGATCAACGACATAAGTAAACTTCCAAGAGGCATAACTCCTCACATGAACTTCAATTATGGTGATCTTTACACCATTGGAAAGATCTTGACATGTATAATAGTGTCAAGAGGTTGGAAACTATGCATACAAAGTATTGACCCAAACAATGACCATTTAATTCCCCAAAATTGGCTCTACAAGTTTTAGGACCCCAAATAGCCAAAATAGGACATGCCCTTGAAATGGGACCTACAAGTCAATAGCTCCAATTTTTCCACTTAGAAAGTATGAAAATACATGACAAATTATATAGTGATCCATTTATTATCATACCTCCCCATTTTATGAGGCTCTTGGTCCCCAAAATATTCTATTGAAGGAGGTGAGGAAAAGTTTCCCCTACCTTTTCCCTATATACCATTTTTCCTTGCTTAGAAGTTGTCCTTTCAACCTAACCTACTGGAGTTCATTTCCTCCCCATCTAGTTATTTTGGACTTCCACTACAAAAATATAATCTTTTCTTATTTTTCTTGTGGTTTTTTTGTTGGTCCCTCTATGGTATGTAAATTACTTTCTTTCCAGTTTGCTTGTCTAACATGGAAGGCTCATAAAGTTTTATATTTTCCACACTCACTATTGAGTAAATGTACCTCTATGGGAGTAGACTAAGTCTGTAGGAATTACCAACTACGTGTGAAAAAAATTCAAAAGGACCATGCCATAGAGCCTTGATCTTATTACTAGGACCAAGTATCCTTTGTTTTTCAAATGCAATCAAACTCTATCTACTACTTGAATGTCTTCTCAATTCCATGTTGGTCGTGTTGGGCCTTGTACTTTTCTAGTTAGTTCTTCAATGTCTCTTGTACTTGCAAACATATTTGTATGATCTTATCGTGAATATTTATTTCTTCAAATTCTTATGTTTTTCCTTCCCTCACCCCTTCTCAATGTCCATATACAACATGTAAAGGTTAACATGGAAAATATCTAATTAAGTTTCAAAAGGGAACTTACTGGTGGAAGTGTGGATTAGTATATTATAATAGTGTTGAATATATGTCAAATTTTCATCCCAGGTCCTTGGATGCTTCTGATTCTAACCCCTTAAAATATGAACTAATGCCTTATTCAATACTTATATATTCACATGTATATGCAAATGGAAAGTTGTAGATCCCTTCAACTTGGTATCCATCTTCTCCCAAAGTGTAGTGCAAAAAGCATTGGGAAATCTAATATCTCTATCTAAGCTAATGGTCCTTGGTATCCCAATGTTCAGGGAGAACCTTTCAAACAACATCATTTTTGTATCTTGTCACTTGATGGTATTTTTATAAGGTATGAGAATGCACATATTACTAAACCTGTCCACTAAGACAAATAGATATGCATGCCCCCTTTGGTTATTGGAAAGACACCCATTAAATCCATGGAGATGCTCTCCCATGGTATAGTAGGTACAAGTAAGGGATGGTATAAACCTTGATTCCTATTATCGTGTTTGTTGGTACAAAAAATTATGCATCCTTTGATAAACAAAGCTACATTTTCTTGCATTCTAGGCCAATACACATACCTCTGTAGGTTGGTCATCATTTTCCTAACAAAAAAATTCCATACAACTTTGGAGGTGTGAAATTCTATGATAAGTTGCAATATTTCTCCTTTAATAAGACATAGATTATCTATATTGTAGAGAAAATCATCCCGGAGATGAAATTCATCCTTGCTATCACCTTATTCTTCATGAACTTGGCCTTGTAGCTACTAAAATACCTCCTTGAAGTCCTTATATTCTATGTATTCCTCTATATATGGATCATGGGTGAAAGGATCTATGTACATAAGAGTAACAAAATCCATGATATTGGGTGTGGGTAGACTTGAAAGTATGTTTGTGAACTTATTAATACTATCAATTATTATATTTTAAGATAAGATGAAATTTCTCTAAAACCCTGTCTGCTTTGTAGTGTCTTGTTTGCTGAAGCTTACTCTGGGATTGCAAATATTGTAGTGGTCGGTGATCAGTATGGATGATGGTTTCCTTGCCCATCAGATAGTTCTTCCATTTCTTAAGAGATTGAAATAGAGCATATATTTCCTTGTCATATGTAGGGTAGTTTAGGACTTAGCCATGGAACATTTTAGAGTGATGGTATACTATCTTACCTACTTACATCAATATTACCCCCATAACATATCCACTTACATTTGTATCCACTTGAAATGCTTCTACAAATTGGGAAATGTGAGAATTGGTGCTTGGCTAATATTACATTTCAACTCTTCAAAATCCTTATATTAATTCTTTCCCCACTAAAAATTCTTACCTGTGGTTTTTATGGCATGGAATGGTGTAGTAATCATTGAAAAGGATTCTATAAAATTTTAAAGGTACCGTGTTATGCTCACAAATATCCCGACATTAGTGACATTGGTAGGACTTTACCATTTGAGTTCCACACCACCAATGTCATACCCCAAGTAAACCAAGGAATATTAGTCAAATTCACATTTCTCAAGGTTTCCTAGTAGTTGATTTTTTTTCACGATCCCTAACACTTGGATGAGATGCAATATATGTTTTTCCCAAGTAGATATACAAATAAATATGTTATATAAGTACACTATTACACATGAATCTAGAAACCTACCCAATACAACAATCATCAAAAACAAATGTAACTGGTACATTACATAAACCAAAATGCATTACTAACAATTTATATAAACTATGTTGCCTCATATTGAAGGAAGTCTTCTAGGTGTCTTATTATTTTACTCGTACCTAGTGGTATCTTAATTTTATATCCAACTTGGTGAAGTAGTTTTCATGGTGTAGATGACCTAACAAGTCATTGATCATAGGAGAATAGTATCAATTCTTAAGGGTGATCTTATTCAGAGCTTTGTAGTCAATGCAAATTCATTAAGTCCCATCATTTTTATGCAATATTATGGTAGGTGATCCACAAGGTGAGGTACTTGATCTAATTGTTTCCCACTCTAATAGTTTCGATAGTTTTTTATTCACTTCATCTACTTCTAGTATGGACTATCTGTACATTCCTATGTTTGGCAATGGGGATTTAGGTAAAAACTATATCTCATGCTCCACTTCCCCCTTCGGTGGTAAGTTTTTAGGCTCCTAGAAAAATTCTCTATATGATAGAAAAAACTTCTCCATATAGTGTTTATTATATTTAGTACATCCCTCTAGAGATGCCTCTACATTTACTAATTCTTCTTCCTGATGATTCCATCTCAAGAAGAGAAATACAAACTTTCTATGACTAGGATGTTCTTCTACTTGGCCTCCTTGCAATTCTTTGGATTCAATATGAGATGTAGATTCCAACACTTTTCTTTGGTATGAACATCTACATTAAAATCGTTTTAGTGGTTTCTTGGATCCTTTCATTGATGTGTAGTGGTTATTGTCTTCTTATCACTTCTTTTACACTTGTTCTTTCCCTCATAAGTACTTTGGTGGTATTTTTGTTTGGAACCATTTCGTTGTCCTTTATTTTTATCCATCTCTAGATATTATGCTTACACATAAGCCTCACCAATAGTCCTAGGTTTAAAGAGAATAACTTTCCTACTTAAGTCATTGTGGAGACCACATAGATACTTGAGGAGTACATTTGGGTTCTTCGGAGATATTCCCAACATAATGGATAATTTCTGGAAATCAATGGTGTACTTTTGTGCACTTTTTCCATGCTTCTACTATAACTAATACCAATGGATCCATTGTCCTAATCATACCCAATAGGGTAAAATTGGGACTTAATGAGGTTTTTAAACACGTCCCACTTAGTTATTGGGGGTTCAAAGTCTAGCCTACCTATATCTATGTGGATTTCCCAACAATTTTGGGCACGACCCTCTGACTTTAGTTGAGTAATTGATATATTTTTCTCTTTTCTTATGCTATGGACATTGAAATATACTTTTAATTGTTGCAACCATTGATTCAAATTAGTAACACCAATATCACCTTGATAGGGTTGAGTCCACTTCCATTCCCACTTTAAATAGAGATTGGGAAGAGGTTTTGTTGGAACTTGGTATCTTTCTCTGGAATATTTTTTGGATCCTTTTTAGGTTCTTCTTTGTCTCCATATTTCTTGTCTGGGCTAGATTCCAAGTTAGAGATACAAAACTCCTTAAAAGGTCTGAACTTACTCTCTAGAAATTCCATCAGGATCACAATGTTGCGAGAGATGTCAAAGACTCATGCTTCCAACTTTGAATATATCTCCTTTGAGTCATTTCTTGGATCCTTGTTGTACTCATCTACCATGGTAAGGGTTTTGGGACTTATTTTCTTTTATGCCAATTTATGGATCCTGCAATTTCCCACAAAAAACCAAATAAAACTACTCTCATACTAATATGATTTGGAAATTGAAGTGAATATTCCACTAGAATATTTCATCACAAAAAATCTTATAAGTTTATTGTAATACCCCTTTTTCCCCCAGTTTGTAAATATAACTATAAATAGAAAATAGACTATGGCGGACTAGATATGTGTGAATGTTTGATTTGATGAACCTTTGTATAAAAGGGTAAATGTATGTATTTTTTGTTATTAATACAAAATGAATATGTGTTGCAGAACTGCTGAAAGGGGGAAGTTTTCCAAGATAGACCATGGATTCTATGAGAGAGATGGAGAGGGAAACCAAGAATGGTTGAGATGACCCTCACCAAACCAGTACTTACTGGATGTAATTTCCCAACAATCCTCTGGCCCATAAATGAATTACCAGCCAAGCTGGTAGTTGGAAGACCTCCTCAAGAGTTAATGAGGAGATGGGGTAGGGTACCCATTTGTAAGGCTTCCAGGCTTGTCCACGAGTTGGGGATTCAGACCCACACAACCTTTCCAAGGAAGGAAATAAAGGAAGTAATTTGGGGAATATAAGCGGATTTGGGAGGAAGCAGAATGGAGAAAATGATCTTCAGAAGAGAAGAGAGCATTGTTCAACTCTAGAGTTGAGAGGAAACTAAGAAGTAATATCATTTTGGCTATAAGAAGCCACGGGTAGGGTTTCACTACAAGTTGATAAACGAGGATAACGAGTGACTTGGAAGTAATGTTTCACTACAAGTTGATAAACGAGGATAACGAGTGACTTGGAAGCACTGGCGAGCCTCCTTTCTTGGTATAGAGAGAATTGGTTTCCAAGATCCTCTGGGAGGAGGAAAGTAACCTCTATCCATGACTGCCGCTGAGCAAGTAGGAAAGAGTCTCTTAGATATGTCATGGTTCAGCACCGGAGTGGTAATAGTGATAAATTCCTTAGAGTGGTTGTGCCTCTATGGTTGCGGAAATGGGCACCCCATTTAGAATTCACTTCATGTTTTCTACCAACATAAGCATTTTCATATTCGTGGTAACAATTGGGATGATGATTGAATGTCTATTTTTATGGTTAAATTTTACAGTGTTTGAAAAATTGTTATAAATGATCATTTGGTTTGTAGTTCATATTTACCTACCTTACATTTACCCTCATCCTAGCTGCTAGAGAGTTATGTTATGTGATTCTACAGGAGAGTCAAGGTAGGATTAACTAAAACATCTAAGTCATGTCGACCTTTGAGTCTACCACTACCTAGCGGGAATGTCAAGTTCAAACTTCGTGGAAGAAGGGTGCTTCCTTCAAAACTTTCACCGGTGGTGACCGAAGGCTCATACCCATGACCTTAATCAAATCTCGGCTAAGAGATGAGTGTAGCCCTTGAACCTTGATATGATTCCATATGACCCGTGGTTGGAAACTTCTCGCTAAGCCCGAATGGAGTGAAGCTAATATGGATTCATAACTCTGGGACATATGAATTCACAACCCTCGAAACAAATGAACGTTGGATTCGAGAATGGATGAGGGCCATGGATCTGGGAATCCATTGGGGATCTCCCTCACAACCATTAGATCGAACCTAGTGAGGGGGGGTAGAGCTAAGTACTTCGATGAAGTTTCACTTCGGGAGAATAGGGGTGGTCTAATGCCAAAAATTCCAAATGCCAGAGTCACAAAGTTCATCTAGACCATTGAGAGTAGAGGGACATGTGTCCATAGATAAATGACTATCCGAAATTTCAGTTATTCAACAATATCAAAGTGTAAACAAAAAAATGCATAAGTTTCCCTGAAGCTCTGCAAGATGGATTAAATACTGTCCATGAACGCTAGGTTCACGTGGCGATAGATTGAGCATGGTTTAGATTTTGGAGCTCTGAGAGGAAGAAGGAAGTTACACGCAAAAATCTCGAATGTTGAATTTACGAAGTGATGTGGACCATCGATCCTCGGATCCTTCGGGATCCTTCTAAACCATTGATATAATGACTCCGTTGAGAACCCATCTTAACTTCTCAACCAACCATGGAACATTGTGGGGTGACACGTGGCCCCCTCTTTTCCTCTGTCAAATGTCTCCCATTGGACCAAAGCAGTTGGATGAGAGTCTACATGGCAGGAGATATGATAGTCCGAAGACTTGTTACTCCGGAGGAACTTGGCCAAGAGTCTTCAAAGTGTGAAGACTCCCGAAGTCCTGAATGGAAAAGTAAATCTCAACCATTGACAGGTAGAGGATACATGGTGCTAGATCTGATAGTCCAGAGACTTGACCCTCTGGGGGATTCACGATGTGGTAAGTTGATAAGTTTCGAAACCCAGAGTTGCAAAGAAATGAGAGCCGTAGATCTATGGATCTACATGGAAATATTTCGACCGTGAGATCAAAAGGATGTTAGAAGGTTCTTTGTCTAGGGTTGACTTGGCTCATTGATGTCATCCAGGGTGACGTGGACCTGCAACTAAGGTGCCACATGTCACCGGGATATGGACATTTTGTAGACCCCTTATTCTTATTAGAGGATGACATGTGTCACCCCTGGCCCTTGCTACATGTCAACCTCTGGTAAGTGTCC
>SNQJ01S0012284.1:105553-135989 GCA_010110895.2 Picea sitchensis
TACATGGGAAATGGAGGATTCCATGAAACATGCATATCCATTTTTGTTTACTTTTGTACATACAGAGAACATCGGAAGATAGAACATAAAGGATTATGTTCCTTTAAGGGGGAGGGGATTTTAGTACCCCTATTTCCCCCAGTTTGTAAATATAACTATAATTGGCCAAGATACTATGGCAGACTAGATATGTGTGAATGTTTGATTTGATGAACCTTTGTATAAAAGGGTCAATGCATGTATTTTTTGTTATTAATAGAAAATGAATATGTGTTGCACAACTTCTTAAAGGGGAGATTTTTCCAAGATAGACCATGGATTATATGAGAGAGATGGTGAGGGAAACCAATAATGGTTGAGATGACCCTCACCAAACCAATACTTATTGGATGTAATTTCCCAATAGTCCTCTAACCCAAAAATGAATTATTAGTCAGGCTAGTAGTTGGAAGGCCTCCTCAAGAGTTAATGAGGAGATAGGCCAAGGTACCCATTTGTAAGGATTCTAGGCCTGACCACGAGTTGGGGATTCATACCCACGCAACATTTTTGAGGAAGGAAATAAATTAAGTAATTCGAGGAACAAAGGCAGATCTGCGAGGAAGCAGAATGGCAAAAATGATCTTTAGAAGAGAAAAGAGCATTATTCAACTTTGGAGTTGAGAGGAAACTGAAAAGCAAGCTCGTTTGGCTGTAAGAAGCCATGGGTGGGGTTTCACTACAAGATGATAAATGAGGCTGACGAGTGACTGTGGAAGTACTCGTGCAGACCTCCTTTCTTGGTATAAAGAGAATCAATTTCCAAGATCTCATGGGAGGAGGAGAGTAACCTCCGTTCCCGACTGTCGTTGAACAAGGAGAAAGAGTCTCTCTCAGAGAATCATGGTCTAGCTCGGGGGCGACCAACGATAAATACATCACGAGTGGTTGTGCCTATGGTTGGGTGGAAATGAGAACCAATTTCAAGTTTCGCTTCACGTTTTCCAGTTCTGATAAGTATTTTCATACTTTGTGTAACACAATGGATGCAATGTTTGATGTTTGTGTTTATGGTTAATTTTTACAATGTTTGAACAATTATTACAAATTATCATTTGCTTATGTAAACTACTATATTTACTTGGCCTTCTATTTACCTCATCCTAACCGCTAGAGAGTTATGGGATGTGAGTCTACAAGAGAGTCGGGGTAGAATTAAATGAAACGTTTAAGTCCTACCAACCTTTTGAGTCTACCTTAGCGAGAATGTCAAGTTCAAACTCTGTGGAAGAAGGGAGCTTCCTTCAGACCTTTCACCCATGTGACAGAGGGATCATACCCACAACCTTAATCAAATATCAGCTAAGAGATGAGTGTAGCCCCTTAACCTCGATATGATTCCATATGACCCAGGGTTGGAAACTCCTTGCTAATCCCGAAAGGAGTGAAGCTACTCTGGCTTAAGAACTCTGGTAATTCAAAGCTCTAGGAAATATGAATTCATAACCCTCGAAACAACTGAAGGCTGGAGTCGCGAAGGGATGAGGGTTGTGGATATGGGAATCCATTGGGGATCTCTCTCATCCGTTAGATCAAACCTAGTGATAGGGGGGGTAGCACTATGTACTTCGACAAAGTTCCACTTCAGGAGAATAGGGGTGGTCTAATGCCAAAACTCCCAAATTTTGGATTCAAGAAGTTATTTTGGTTCGTTGAGAGTAGAGGGATGTGTGTCCACAGATCAATGACTATCCGAAATTTTGGTTATTCAGCGGTATCAAAGTGTAAAAAAAGAATGTGTGAGTTTCCCCGAATCTATACAAGTTGGAGTAAATCATAGCCGTGAACGCTAGGTGCACGTGGTGATAGATCATGCATGGTTCAGAGTTTAGATCTCTAGGAGGAAGTTGGAAGTTACATGCCAAAATCCTGAATGCCGAATTTACGAAGTGACGTGGACCATAGATCCTCAGATAATTCGGTATCCTTCTCAATCGTTGATCTAAGGGTTCCATTGAGAAGCCCTCTTAACTTCTCAACCAACCATGACACACTGTGGAGCGACACGTGGCTCCCTCCTGTCCCCTGTTGAATGTCTCCTGTTGGACCAAAGTCGTTGGATGAGAGGCTACGTGGCAGGAGATACAATAGTTCAGAGACTTGGTTCTCTGAGGAACTTGGCCAAGAGTCTTCAAAGTGTGAAGAATCCCAAAGTCACAAATGGTGAAGTAAATCTCAACCATTGATAGGTAGAGGACACATGCCATTAGATCTGATAGTCTAGAGACTTATCCCTCTGAGATATTCGTGATGTGGTGAGTTGATAAGCTCCAAAGCCCGTAGTTGCGAAGCAATGAGAGCCGTGGATTTATGGATCTACGTGGACATATCTCGACTGTGAGATCTGAAGGACGTTAGAAGGCTATTTGTTTGGGTTTGACGTGGCTCACTAACTCCATCCAGGGTGACGTGGACCCGCAACTAAGGTGCCATGTGTCACCATGATATGGAAGTTTTGCAGAACCCTTATGCATGTTAGAGATTGACATGTGTCACCCCCTGATGAGGGCACATGTCACCCTTGGCCCTTGCTACATGTTAGCCTCTAGTACGTGCCCTCCTGGCCAACGTGGTTCGTGATGTGACCGAGACTCCAAGACTTCGGGACTCCGGAGGATTTGAGGTGTATTATTAGAGGGTCCCAAAGGCTGGAAGGATGGATACACGTGGCAAGCTTACAGGACTTCGGGAGTTTGAGACTCTGGGAGGTCTCATTCATATACAAAAAGGGGTGCCCCACACCGAAGCACCGAACATTGAATTATCCTTAGGCATGTGCCATAACAAGGAGGAAGATACGCCATCGGATATAATTGGGGATGGACTTCCACCATAGATACATGAGGGTTGGGAGCTCTGGGACATTGAGAATTCTAGATGAGATGTATGAAATGGACCCATGTGGATGCCATGTGGCCCTCCACTAGTAACTCCCGAAGAGCTTCGAGAGGCAATAACTTGCAAACCAGAACTCATATTTTAGGATGGTGGCGACCGTTAGAAATCTCATGGTGAGAAAAAGCTGATGGATATCCTAGAGTTAGGATTTGATATAGTTAAGGAAAAGGAAATTATGATGCCCCACCCTTTAAAAGAGTATTTAGGGGTCAGGTGTGTTACATTTATGCAAACTCTTTGTTATGTAGTGTTTTACTTAAGATTAAGATTTAATATGATTTATTATCATTGATCAAAACATTTAAATAAGTTGAGACATAAATCAAAGAAGCTTAAAAAAATACCACACCATCTACAAAATGAACATGAAATGTACACTAGGAAACCCAATATAGGAAAACCTAGCTAGAAGGTGAGGAGTATGAATGGCTCTTTTCTTCTTAGATAATAAATGAAAGTATAAATAAGGGTGAATTCATTATGGAGTTTCCATTGATACTGTGGCTTGTATGGTAGCTACAAGGTCTTCTACTTCCTTTGTTTTGCTCCAATATTCCACTCCCTTACTCCTCTGAACTATGGAAATATTATCCATACAATAAAAATGGAACCCCTTCCTTTCCTAGTGGACTAATATTTAACATGTCCTAATATACATAGGGTTACGGTTAGGGTTTTCATATGCCTCAAACACAAATTAGTGTTAGGGTTTTGAACCCTCTATAATATTCTTAAAAGTTTACACAGGAATAGGTCCACATGCGTGAGTAATGGGAGTTGACATGGAATCCACTTGGTAACATGGTGGTAAAAAACATAGGTAAACTTACAAGAGGCATAACTTCCTCATATGAACTCCAATTTAGGTGATATTTTCATTGTTAAAAGGATTTGAATGTAGGTTTTGATACAATGACTACCTATTGAGTAGGTACATGTTATTGTAGTGTATGTTGTGATGTAAACATGAACAAAAATATAATTAAAAAAAAACCAACAAGTTTCAAGAAACCATAGAGGGGATATGAGTCCATGGGAGGGGAAGTAGGGGTGGAGGGTGGGGGGAGTGTAAGAAGGAATACTATTATTTCAATTATACCCTTATTTTTGTTATAAGATATCTATACTTTCCCACATAATTATAAGTACCACGAAAAATTGGCTTAATTTATGCAAGTTAGGAGATACTTGGAATTCATTGGAGGTACATGGTCCCATGCAACCATTGGAATGTCTAATCCATGTTCTCAACCATTTCATTCTATGCCTGGGTGGCTTCCATCAATTTATGAAACCATGATTGTAACTACTAGTGATTACTAGAAAATACCCTAAATTTCCAACCATTGTTATACCAATGTGAATTTTTTTTATTGATCAAGGAGACCAGGTTAGAGAGAAATGAGAAAACCATACGCTTGCACCATATTTGAGCATAACTAAAACTAAGGTCCACCCCTCCTAAAACTCCACGTGAAATCAACATACATGATTCCCTTGCTTACACTAGAGGAATGAATGGAAATGATTTCTCAAGGGACCATGTTGTAGAGAAGGGAAATCATTTTCTTTATGTTGTGTGGATTGAGAGGGGTGAGAAGTGGTTGTTTGAAGGTGGGTTGTTGTTCTTAGAGGATTTCTACTATGATAAAGTGAGGTTGATTACTATAATTTTTCTGGGGATTGAGAGGGGTGAGAAGTGGTTGTTTGAAGGTGGGTTGTTGTTCCTAGCAGATTTCTACTATGATAAAGTGAGGCTGATTACTATAATTTTTCTGTTTGAAAACTATGGGTTTGGTTGTGTGTGAGTTTACAAACAACAATTATAATTTCACCCTTATGATCTCATAGACCTATCTTGGGGGTTGAATGTATATTAAATGCCTAAGGTTGGGTGGACAATCACTCGTCTTTGGCTAGTTGGTGGTTGCATCTTTGAAGAAAAGTTAAGTGTTCTTATATTTAACTATTAATTAATTTTATTTTGTATTTCATTAAGTGGATATACAAATGCAGTTGGAAATGGAATGCTTATTTGTGAATTGGACATAATTATATTTATGAATTAAATTATTTTATAATAATAAACAATGCATGTGCATAGGGTGAATGTTGGGCATGCAAATGGTCAATTCAAATGTTTTCATCTTCTATTAATTATTATCGTGGAAGAAAGTATCTTATTCAATTGATGAATGATTTGAGTGTGGTTGAATAGATGAACAAAATGCATGGGATTGTTTCCATATTCTATAATTCCTTTATTAATTTCCTATTGGTTGAGTTTATCCTTGGTATTAATTATTCTCGTGGAAGAAAGTATCTTATTCAATTGATGAATGATTGGAGTGTGGTTGAATAGATGAACAAAATGCATGGGATTTTTTCCATATTCTATAATTCCTTTATTAATTTCCTATTGGTTGAGTTCATCCCTTGAATGGTTGATAGGATAATTATGTTAAACACTTGTATTTGAATGGTTGATAGGATAATTATGTTAAACATTTGAGTATAAATTATTCATGGTTCATAAAATTATGCATGAACATCATTGTTGTGTTTACTATGATTTATATGAATTAGATAATTGCTTCATTAGTTGAATCTAATTAGGCATGTATTAGTTATGATATAAATTGTTAATAAAAACCAATTGTTCACTATTGGTGAATATGGGTGGATATGGAAGAACATAATTTTTAATGGAGTGGATCGATGGCCAAGGAAGGTGGTTTTTGGCATGATACAAGTTGCATCATTGGATCATTCTCAAGGAATGTACCACATAGAACCTATAGATGGTGATGTTCAAATAAATATTTGGATTACATATACAACATCACTGCATGTAAATAAGAATGCATAAATCCAACAATGAACACAAAATATTTTGGTGTAATCTCTTCTCACATGACGCATGTTCAAAACAAAATTTACAAAGGTGGAAAAACTTATATTACAAATGTTCCACAAGAAGATGTGTGTAGATTGAAAATTTGTTAGTTGGATTAGAGTTGAATTGCATGAAACATTGAAATTCAATGGAATTGGATGTGTTATACTTTTATAGATCGAATGAATGGAAAATCATCCATAAATATCATAGTCGAAGCTATGATATAGATCGAATGAATGAAAAATCATCCACAAATATCAGAGTGGAAGCTATGAACATGACACCGAAGGGAACACCCATGCGTTGATGGGAAACTCATTAAGAAGTGACTGCAAGATTTAAATTAGATCCCCTGAAGAATAATATTGACAAGATTCAAATCAAATGTGCAAATTGAAGAAGAAAGATAAACATTTGATAAGATATTGTAGGCATGATAACCTTTTTATAAACATGATTATGACACTGAATGTATCATACAATTAAAAATATAATGTATACATACACTACACATAGATGCAATGAATACACTAGATGCAATGGATCACAATGAATACACTACACACAGATGCAATGGATCATGAGTAGTGAGTCAATAAGTCAATAATATAATGTATAAATACACTACACATAGATGCAATGAATAGACTACACATAGATGCAATGGATCACAATGAATACACTACACACAGATGCAATGGATCATGAGTAGTGAGTCAACTACCTAAAAATATAATGCAAATAAACTTTATTATTAAAACAATAAAGTGGCTCACTAAAGGGAAACAAAATAATCTTATACATGTTAAAATCCCCTCTTAAGGTTGAATGAATGAACTTTAGGAGAGACACTTATTCCCCTATATGGTAGACCATAAAGTCCGTCCATGTCTCTAAGGAGGATGAATAAGTCCTTCAAAAATACCTCAGTGAAGATATCAACCAAGTGATATTTTGAAGGAGCATACCAAAGATCAAGATTTCCCTCTTGAAATAATTATTTAGCATAATGCATATGAATCTCAATATACTTAAGTTTGTTGATGATGGACTATATTTTGTATCATCTGGTTGGCATTTTGATTGTCACTCTTGATGACGTTGGATCCATTTTTAGGAAATCCTAGTTATTCAAGAAGAGTTCTCAACCACATTAGTTGGCAAACAAGTTTGTTGATGATGGACTAGATTTTGTATGATCTAGTTGGCACTTTGATTTACACTCTTGATGAGGTTGGATCCATTTTTAGGAAATCCTAGTTATTCAAGAAGAGTTCTCAACCACATTAGTTGGCAAACAATGTTTGTTGATGATGAACTAGATTTTGTATGATCTGGTTGGCACTTTGATTGTCACTCTTGATGAGGTTGGATCCATTTTTAGGAAATCCTAGTTATTCAAGAAGAGTTCTCAACCACATTAGTTGGCAAACAATGTTCTTAATACTATAGTATTTTGATTCCACCACAGAAAGAGAGACATAATCTTGTTTCTTAATTTTCCAACATATTGGTCTGGAACCAAGTGAGAAAATGCAACTAGTTGTGCTCTTCCTTTCATCAATACYCGGTTGGATCCATTTTTAGGAAATCCTAGTTATTCAAGAAGAGTTCTCAACCACATTAGTTGGCAATCAATGTTCTTAGTACTATAGTATTTTGATTCCACCACAGAAAGAGAGACATAATMTTGTTTTTCCAACATATTGGTCTGGAACCAAGTGAGAAAATGCAACTAGCYGTGCTCTTCCATTCATCAATACCCCTTGGATAATATACATCAAAATCTTTGTTCAATATTGGTGCAACTCACATGAAATAAAGAATTCCCAAGTGTGCAATTCCTTTTATGTAGCAGAAAATGATCTTGGAAACCTATATATGATAAACCCACACATCTTACATATATTTGGAAACCATACTAAATATAAAGAAAATGTGTGGCTGCATATGAGTGAGATAATTAATATTTCCAACCAAAGACCTATACAAAGTAGCATCCACTAGAGGATATTTTGGTTCTAGGTTGGCTTTAAACTTTGTTCCTTCAATGATAGGAGTGAGGGAAGGCTTGCAGTCCTCCATGCGAAACCTTTGAATAAGATATAAAGTGTATTGAGGTTGATATAGCGAGATGTTATAAGAACCATGTGTGAACTTAATCTTGATAAAATAGTGGTGTAGTCTTAAGTTAGTCATCTCAAACATATTATGGAGATTGGTTATTGATGGGCCCTTGAAATGGCTCATATTTATCACCTTGTATAAGTCAATTTCCTCCCCAAAACCTTGAAGTTTTCCATTATTAAGCTTAATGTTCACAAAATTGACCACTTTTGTAACTAATGATAGTTAATGATATATTTTCTGATGAATTGATTCATGTATCCTTGACTACTATTTCTCTAGAAAAGTAGTTTAAATGTTTCTTCAATAGTTAGTTCCACAACTTACATCTATCTTAGTTGTAGTGGGAAACAAGGAAAAGTGGGAAACCACATTCCTTCCACTCTACATCTTGCATGCATTCATCAAATCAAGGAAAAAAACAATGCACAAATTGGTAGAGGATTAGGGAAAACAAAGATCAACTTTCCCTAATTACATGAATAGAGAAATAATTAGGGCTATAGAAGCACAACCTACAATGCCCCATATTGAGAAAAGGAGGGATATAATCGCACACTCTACATAAATCCATTAAAATATCCATCCATAAGGAAGAGTGACTACATGGATTCTCCAAAACAATTGTCTATTTCAACATCGAAGGAAGATCACACACCCCAGAATCTTGTTCCTCAACAAACCAACAATTGATGAAGAGGAAACCAACAATTTTAAGATAAGATCGTTAGTCCATAGCGTGGAGTGCCTAAATAGGAATCCAAGGCTTCTCTAATATAAATATCCTCATATGTAGCTCAAATTAGGGTAGATAGTCATATATTTTCAAGCTCTATCACAACTATTTGAGTTTCATATTTGAGTTCGTAATCTTGAAGTTATTAATGAAATAAAAGACTATTATTTATTTTATTTAATTTTAGTTTCAAAGAGGGGATTTAATAGTCCTCTTCAACTAGGACCCACTTGGAGAGGCTGCTGTGAATGCACCTTTTTGTTTGTTTTACATTGCATATGTATTTAATGGTGTTTTTATTTTCACTTTTGTAGCTAGAATATTTCTGTCAGTGTGATTATTGTTTCACCAACATACCACAAACCCATGGTTGGCAGAGGAACCATTGTGGTAATTCAATATGCTATAGATTATTTTTATTTTCAGTGTTGAATTATTCTTTCTATTATCATTATTTTATAGCAATTAATTATTGGACAATTCATTTCAGATTTAGTA
This sequence comes from Picea sitchensis, assembly GCA_010110895.2. Lineage (NCBI taxonomy): Eukaryota > Viridiplantae > Streptophyta > Pinopsida > Pinales > Pinaceae > Picea > Picea sitchensis. Next base: position 114,751 of record SNQJ01S0012284.1, read on the forward strand.
GTATTGTTAAATATGAAAAAGATGCAGGGTTTTGGAGCACTAACTAGTAATCCACAAGGCATTTTATGATTGGAAGGATTCTTCCGTAGAACACTAAAACCGTTTTGTTTGTAGGATGCATATAAATCATGAGTTTTCCATAATATATAATCCATTTCATAGCTCCTTTCTACACTTGAAGATTAAATAAAATTTGCAAAACACTTCATAAGTTTACAATTCCACTAATTTAAGTGTGATCCCTTGAGATTCGATAGCCTTATTTACTACAATACTTTATCTCACCAGTGATCCAAATGTATCTACTTAAATACCATATGAATTTATAATGATTTATATTAAGGGATATTATAATTTGGGACATCTGGGAGATGGTAATGATTATTTCATATTTTTAGACATCAACTTCTAGTTCATTTTAGGGCCTTAAAGAACATTTTTTTGTCCTTGTGATGGTTGACCATTTTCTTAGGCTTTCATCATATTTGGAAAAAAATGTTCTTTTTGTTGAGATATTTCTAATGAGATATAATACACTTAAAATAGAGATCGTATGTAAAAATCATGTCTCGGACAAGATAGTGATTGATATTCCCCCCACATGCACAAGTGGAAGCCATGTCAGCTCACCATAATTCAAATATGGGGACTTACTAACATGTGTAAATCCATTAAAGAATTATAGAAACATCATGGAGATTCAAAGAGACATAATCATATTGTAGAGGACTTTAAAATATCATAATAATATCTCATATATTTGAAGTAAACTTGTATTTCTTTGTATTATATATTGTAATCTCCATTATAACAAAAATATGAATGGTGTATTCCTTCATTTATTTCTAATTTCCCCATATGTGTTTCTAGGGTAAATTTTGTGTTCCAATCTCTATGTCTTTGCTATTGTAGTTTTTTTTTAATGTCACAATAGTTAAATAATTTGGATGGTGTGTTTTATTTATGTTAAAATATTAAAAATACAAAAAGATAATTGCCTAGTTTAGCATAATATCACTATAGTGTCTTTAAGTTTAGATATTTTTTAGTGAGCTGCCCACTAGAACATCCAAATAAGTTTACATATAATATTGGTACCAGAATGGGTTTATTTGGGAATCTAGTGGTTTCGTCATGGTATATTCTTACATAACTCAAGAAATCCAAAACTGTAGGAGAGTTATACCTATGGATTCCGAGATTGAAAAAGAAGGGTTAAGAAGCAATCACAATCCTCATAAATGGAAAAATGAAAAGGGAAGGAACTATAGATGAAGGAATAACAAGTTTTTCAAGGTTGGAATATTAGGGAAATGATATTTATAGGAACATGTTTATCTTCATGGATGTTATTGAGAAAAAATTAGACCCTTTTCAAAGAAACCTGAATCTGATGAGAAACTAGAATCTCATCAAGAGCTAAGGAAAGAGAAAGAAGGATCAAATTTGGAAAATGGGAACTATAGTAACCGATTTTCTCAAAATATATTTAAAATGGAAGCTAATGTCAATACCGATCCCTACGAAGGTGAGGTAGATGAACTTAAGTTGAATCATCGGTTGCAACAATTATAATTCTATTTCAGTGCACATAATGCACAATAAGAGTAGAANGTGCTCTTCCATTCATCAATACCCCTTGGATAATATACATCAAAATCTTTGTTCAATATTGGTGCAACTCACATGAAATAAAGAATTCCCAAGTGTGCAATTCCTTTTATGTAGCAGAAAATGATCTTGGAAACCTATATATGATAAACCCACACATCTTACATATATTTGGAAACCATACTAAATATAAAGAAAATGTGTGGCTGCATATGAGTGAGATAATTAATATTTCCAACCAAAGACCTATACAAAGTAGCATCCACTAGAGGATATTTTGGTTCTAGGTTGGCTTTAAACTTTGTTCCTTCAATGATAGGAGTGAGGGAAGGCTTGCAGTCCTCCATGCGAAACCTTTGAATAAGATATAAAGTGTATTGAGGTTGATATAGCGAGATGTTATAAGAACCATGTGTGAACTTAATCTTGATAAAATAGTGGTGTAGTCTTAAGTTAGTCATCTCAAACATATTATGGAGATTGGTTATTGATGGGCCCTTGAAATGGCTCATATTTATCACCTTGTATAAGTCAATTTCCTCCCCAAAACCTTGAAGTTTTCCATTATTAAGCTTAATGTTCACAAAATTGACCACTTTTGTAACTAATGATAGTTAATGATATATTTTCTGATGAATTGATTCATGTATCCTTGACTACTATTTCTCTAGAAAAGTAGTTTAAATGTTTCTTCAATAGTTAGTTCCACAACTTACATCTATCTTAGTTGTAGTGGGAAACAAGGAAAAGTGGGAAACCACATTCCTTCCACTCTACATCTTGCATGCATTCATCAAATCAAGGAAAAAAACAATGCACAAATTGGTAGAGGATTAGGGAAAACAAAGATCAACTTTCCCTAATTACACGAATAGAGAAATAAATAGGGCTATAGAAGCACAACCTACAATGCCCCATATTGAGAAAAGGAGGGATATAATTACACACTCTTCATAAATCCATTAAAATATCCAACCATAAGGAAGAGTGGCTACATGGATTCTCCAAAACAATTGTCTGTTTCAACATCGAAGGAAAATCACACACCCTAGAATCTTGTTCCTCAACAAACTGGCCTAATTGATGAAGAGGAAACCAACAATTTTAAGATAAAATCGTTAGTCCATAGCGTGGAGTGCCTAAATAGGAATCCAAGGCTTCTCTAATATAAATATCCTCATCTGTAGCTCAAATTAGGGTAAATAGTCATATATTTTCAAGCTCTATCACAACTATGAGAGTTTCATATTTGAGTTCGTAATCTTGAAGTTATTAATGAAATAAAAGATTATTATTTATTTTATTTAATTTTAGTTTCAAAGAGGGGATTTAATAGTCCTCTTCAACTAGGACCCACTTGGAGAGGCTGGTGGTGAATGCACCTTTTTGTTTGTTTTACATTGCATATGTATTTAATGGTGTTTTTATTTTCACTTTTGTAGCTAGAATATTTCTGTCAATGTGATTATTGTTTCACCAACATACCACAAACCCATGGTTGGCAGAGGAACCATTGTGGTAATTCAATATGCTATAGATTATTTTTATTTTCAGTGTTGAATTATTCTTTCTATTATCAGTATTTCATAGCAATTAATTATTGGACAATTCATTTCAGATTTAGTAGTATTGTTAAATATGAAAAAGATGCAGGGTTTTGGAGCACTAACTAGTAATCCACAAGGCATTTTATGATTGGAAGGATTCTTCCGTAGAACACTAAAACCGTGTTGTTTGTAGGATGCATATAAATCATGAGTTTTCCATAATATATAATCCATTTGATAGCTCCTTTCTACACTTGAAGATTAAATAAAATTTGCAAAACACTTAATAAGTTTACAATTCCACTGGTTAATAATTTAAGTGTGATCCCTTGAGATTCGATAGCCTTTGTTACTACAATACTTTATCTCACCAGTGATCCAAATGTATCTACTTAAATAGCATATGAATTTATAATGATTTATACTAGGGATATTATAATTTGGGACATCCTGGAGATGGTAATGATTATTTCATATTTTTAGACATCTTCTAGTTTATTTTAGGGCTTTAAAGAACATTTTTTTGTCCTTGTGATGGTTGACCATTTTCTTAGGCTTTCATCATATTTGGAAAAAATGTTCTTCTTGTTGAGATATTTCTAATGAGATATAACACACTTAAAATAAAGATCGTATGTAAAAATCATGTTTCAGACAAGATAGTGATTGATATTCCCCCCACATGCACAAGTGGAAGCCATGTCAGCTCACCATAATTCAAATATGGGGACTTACTAACATGTGTAAATCCATTAAAGAATTATAGAAGCATCATGGAGATTCAAAGAGACATAATCATATTGTAGAGGACTTTAAAAGATCATAATAATATCTCATATATTTGGAGTAAACTTGTATTTATTTGTATTATATATTGTAATCTCCATTATAACACAAATATGAAAGGTGTATTCCTTCATTTATTTCTAATTTCCCCATATGCGTTTCTAGGGTAAATTTTGTGTTCCAATCTCTATGTCTTTGCTATTGTAGTTTTTTTTTTATGTCACAATAGTTAAATAATTTGGATGGTGTGTTTTATTTATGTTAAAATATTAAAAATACAAAAAGATAATTGCCTAGTTGAGCATAATATCACTATAGTGTCTTTAAGTTTAGATATTTTTTAGTGAGCTGCCCACTAGAACATCCAAATAAGTTTACATATAATATTGGTACCAGAGTGGGTTTATTTGGGAATCTAGTGGTTTCGTCATGGTATATTCTTACATAACTCAAGAAATCCAAATTTGTAGGAGAGTAATACCTATGGATTCCGAGATTGAAAAAGAAGGGTTAAGAAGCAATCACAATCCTCATAAATGGAAAAATGAAAAGGGAAGGAACTATAGATGAAGGAATAAAAAGTTTTTCAAGGTTGGAATATTAGGGAAATGATATTTATAGGAACATGTCTATCTTCATGGATGTTATTGAGAAAAAATTAAACCCTTTTCAAAGAAACCTGAATCTGGTGAGAAACTAGAATCTCATCAAGAGCTAAGGAAAGAGAAAGAAGGATCAAATTTGGAAAATGGGAACTATAGTAACCGATTTTCTCAAAATATATTTAAAATGGAAGCTAATGTCAATATCGATCCCTACGAAGGTGAGGTAGATGAACTTAAGTTGAATCATCGGTTGCAACAATTGTAATTCTATTTCAGTGCACATAATGCACAATAAGAGTAGAAAATAACTTTTGCTAGACTAAATCTAGAAGGCCATGCATAGAATTGGTGGGAGAGACACATCAAGGAACTTGTTGGGGGGGGGACCCACCAGTAATGAAGTGGGAGGTATTCAAATACCTCCTCAACTCTTAGTTTTACCCTAATAGGTATGAATAATACCTAAGGACTAAATGGGACAGCTATTGATAAAGGCAAGGATAAAATGCACACGAATGCAATACATAGTTTTAGAAGAAATCCAATTAGTGGGGAATAGACGATCTAAGTGGACATTGGTGGTTGCCCACCTATTCCACTGGTTCGAAATACAGTTTCCATCTTGGTAGGTTTTCTATAGTTTTTCGGGTCCCAAACTTCCAAGGCCATTTTGAGGCCCTAAACGATGTTTTATTTGACGTGGAAACATCCAATTGTTTTTGAAGTATTTATTGGGATATTTGAAATGTGTACTCCTCGGCTAGACCTTTCTGACGCGGTATTGAGTGCCCCAAACATATATCATATGCAAAAGTTACGCCATTGGGAAGTTGATGTATCAACTACCCCCATCGATGTCCAAAAACCTTTTGGCATTTCATCTTCCAAGGTTAGAGTTTTGGATGTTTAAAGTTTTCTCATTTATGCTTCATGTTAAAAAGGCATTTGCAGCCTCATTGTAATCATCTTCTTGTGAATGAGTGTGGTCATCACATCTCTTCTCAGAGATAAGCTACCACCATTCTAGTGAGTTCATTTCACTCTGTATATTCTTTTACAGTGTCTGCATATTTCATTCTTTAGTAGAAATTGAGTATTACTTATGATGATGATGATGATTATTAACGTCCACTAAGACCGAATTGGTCTATCGGACCTTAAGATGGTAAGTGATTACTTGTGATTGTTTAGAATTTTGTTTATGTGCTCGAAAATCATTAAGATAAGCTTTCCAAGATCACCATACTATATCTCTATGTTTATGTCTTATTTATGCATTTCATTTCATTCCCTCATAAATCCATATCAGTGGCATCAGAGCGGTCTACTCTTTATCTATTTTTTAGTGCATGTACCAAACAAAATCATGGTATAAGGCATTGGAAATCAAACTAGTCTAGCCTTTGGAATACAATCCTCATAGACCTTGACGACCACCCATGGAGAAGGAAACGCGAGGTGATGGATTAAGATATCCTATTAAGATATTTCTCACAAAATCCCTAATGCAATAGAGGAATTAGATGATGGATAATTTTTCCCAAGTCCTTCGATGGATGTCGAGAATGACAAATGCATCTTCATCAAGTGACCACTTTGGAGGTACTTCCCCCTTCAAGGTACAAGTTAATTTTGATATTCCCATATTTGAAGGTTATATAGATACAAATGCTTTGGAAAAGTGGTTAAATCTAGTAGAAGGTTATTTCTCTGTCCACAATTTTTCCAATAGGGAAAAGATCACATTTTCACTCCTTAAGGATGTCTCCAATGTTAAACATTGGTGGTAGACTTACTATGAGAAAAAATCCATGGAGGATTCTAGAATATTTGGTTCCGACCCCACTTGGGACACTTTTACTAATTTTTTCAAAGAACAATATTACCTTGTTGGAAACTATGATGACCAGTAAACAAGATGGACCACAATGCATCAGGAGAGGGACCAAATAGTGCCAGAGTTCACAAATACCTTCCATACCTTATGCACTAGGATGGGTATCAGAGAATCCGAGAAGAATTAGGTTCTAAAATACCGTGGGGGTCTACATAGGTACATCCAAATGTAAATGGATTTTCTAGACATCTCATCATTGGGAGCCACTTATCGATATGTTGTCAAGATCGAAAAAATAATTAAGCAGAGGAATGAGCAAGATTTTGTATTTGCGAATGCATCACAGTAGAAGCTGGGAAAAGGCAATCCCATCACATAGAAAAAAGGACAAAACAAGGATGTACAACCTCAATAAAACCAATTTAAGCCACAAACAAAGAAGGGTAATGGGAATATGAAGAAAGACACTTGGAAGTGGTGTGAGTTCCATAAAATCCATTGGCACAACACCGATGAATGTCACTCAAAGAAGTCATTGGTGGCTGAGACAAAAGCCTTAGAGTTAGATCCAGGCTCCAATTCTAATTCAAATCCAGAAAAGGGGAAGCAAATCATTGATGCAGAACCCCATGCCACAATAACTACCACCAAGAATCAACCAAATGAACTAGAAGATATGGAGGAAGGTGAACACCTTTTTCACTCACAGATGTGGGTGAAGGGTGATCCGCTACATTTCATTGTTGATAGTGGAGGCCAAAAGAACCTCATCTCAATAGAGTTCAACAAGAGGTTGGAGTTTCTGAAAACACCACATCTGTAGCCATACAAGATTGGGTGGCTTATCCAAGGATGATATCTCCAAATCAACAACAGTGTTGCCTACCCTATGGCATAAATCCCTTCAAGGATGAGGTATTGTGTGATGTTTCCCTACTTGAAGTTTGTGATGTTATTTTAGGCCAACCATATACGTGGAAACATCATGTTGTATATGATTCTATACCTCATAGTGTCATTGTTACAATGGGAAAACAACTGTACAAGATATCACAGGTATCTCCACCTACCACAATTTCTTTGGTCTTAGCTAAGTAGTGTAGGAAATTCATCTCTCAGTCTGGTAAATTTGTCCTCTTCTTGATTCTCTTAGAGTGAGTGAAAGGTCATGACCACATCCATGGCCTCTACACAAGGCTCCTCTACACAACAAAAGCAAGTGGAAAAAGTCATGGAAAAATATCGGAACATATTCACCTCACCTACTGGGATGTCTCTACACTATTAGGTCAAGCATTGAATTGAGTTGACCCCTGAAACACCTTTTGCCAATGGGCCAGTGTATTGACACTTTCTCTTGGAAAATGAGGAAATAAAACACCATATTCAATATATTCTCCAAAAAGGGAACATTCGACCAAGTTCCTCACCTTGTGGAAGCCTAATTGTTCTCGTAAAGAAGAAATATGAGACTTGGTAACTCTGTATTGATTACATAGCTCTAAATAAAATCATTGTGAGGAACTGGTACCCAATTCCCCAAATTGATGACCTTCTCAACCAACTCAAGGTGGCCAAGTACTTTAGCAATATTGATCTAAATTTTGACTACCTCCAAGTCCCCATAAAATGACTGATGTATGGAAGACTTCTTTCAAGTCTAAAGAAGGTATTTTCGAGTGGTTGGTCATGAAATTTTTCTTGACGAATGCCCCAAAAAATTTCATGAGGTTGATGGATGACATATTGTGGCCCTTCACCAATTCCTTTTTGGTTGTATATATAGATGACATATTTATCTTCAACAAGAGTTGGGTAGAACACTTGCAACACATTCAGTAGGTCCTCCACACTCTACGACAACACAAACTATATGATAACTTAGAGATATGATCCTTTGGAATGAACATGGTCCAATACCTCAGACACATTATACATGAGCATGGTGTGCATGTCGATCCAACCAATATCCAATTCATTCGTCAGTGGCCATCCTCGACAACATTAATTGAACTTCGGAGATTCTTAGGCCCTGCCAACTTCTATTGCATATTCGTATTAGGGTTCTCCCATATCACATGGGATCTCATCCAAGTGACCAAGAGGGGTTTCAAAGACAAATTTGTGTGCAGTAGATTACAACATAAATCCTTTAATGATATGAAGCATCACTTATGCTCAACCTTGGTGCTTGCCTTACCTAATCTGCAACAACCATGTGGGATTGAGATATATTCTTCCAACTATGATTTTGGTGCCATTCTCATTCAACACAATCATCTGATGGCCTATCATAGTGAGACACTCTCAAATATCATCTATAAGTACCCCACCTATGAAAAATAAATTTATTCCATTGTACAAGCATCTCACCAATGGAAGCATTCCATTATGGGGAATGAGACAATCATCCATACAGATCACAAGACTCTGCAGTTCATGTAGACACAAGGAATATTATAGAATGACCACCATCAAAAGTGGTCCACATACTTTCAATAGTTTCACCTAAACATTAAATATAAGAAAGGTAGCACCAATCACGTCAATGTATACCTCATTCAACCTTTAGTTGTAGCACTAACCACAGTGCTCAACTCTTGCATGCATGAGCCCTCTGGGTGGCCCTAATTCTATGACATCGATCTTGACTTCACTATGACCTACCAGATGTTGGAAATATGCATGAATGTTGCTAACTTCCATATTCAGGAGGGATTGCTATGCCATCTGGGTCATCTCTATGTGCCTTTAAGTGATCATGTGAAGTTGATTTTGGAATCCCACTACAGTCAAGTGGCTAGACACTTTGGTGTGGAGAAGACAGTGGAAGTACTATATAAGTATTTCTATTGGTAAAAGCTTAAACATTATTTTAGTAAGTATATTAGATCTTTCACTGGCTACTCCATTTCCAAGCCAACCATTAAAAAAAAAGGAATGTACACCCCTTTTCTGACTACCGACGGTTCCTGGGAATCCATCTCGATGGAATACATATTAGGTCTCCCCTCCACTAAGCATGACAATGACCATGTATTTGTAGTTTTTTGTCAATTCTATAAGATAGTCATTATGACTACTTGAAAGAAGAGTATCACAACCGAGACCATCGCTAAGCACTCTTATTCGATCATGTATGGATGGTACACTTCAAACTATCACATAACATCATATCGTATTAGGAAAACATATTCTTGAGCACATTCTAGTCGAGCCTCTGGTCATTGTTGGACACCAAGCTCACCAAATCCACTTCCTTCCACCCTCAGACTAATGGATAGACAAAGGTATTTAATAGGATGATTGTGCATCTCTTGTGCATGTACAACTCCAATCATTTATGCACATGGTATGAGATCCTTCCTTATGTCCAATAAATCTACAACAGATCTCTCCATAGCTTGACCAACCACAACCTTTTTTAGATTGGCCCGAGCTGTCAACCATTGGGACCCATTAATGTAGCACTGCCCCTTGCATCCACACAGGTAGAATATTCCCATGCTCAATATGAGGCTATCAACCAAATTCATTGAATGGATTCAACACATTTTCCAATAGATCCATGATATTTTGCAGAAATCCAATGCTAAGTACAAGCAATGCCATGATCATCATCAAGTTCCCCACAAGTTTCAAGTAAGTGAAAATATTGGGTTACATTTGTAGAAAGAGCACCTTATAGAGACCCATCATAAATTATGTCTACTTCACTATGGAACTTACACCATAACCAAGGTTGTATGTGACAATAATTTTGAGTTAAGTATTCCCCCTTTCCTTGGCTTACACCCAATATTTAATGTGGACCTCCTTCGACCATATTTTCCACCACTATTGGACACATCGGAAGTTGTGGAGAAGATGGAACCTAAAAATATCAACCCTGATTGCATGGAATATGAAACCATTGATCAGATCATGAACATATAGGTTAAGGGAACCCTCCAACAGAATATCCAACTCTATCAGGTTGTCAAAGTCAGGTTGCTACTGTGCCAAGGAAAGTGGCTCACCAAGCGTCAAGTTCAACAAATTTTTCCCCATTTGATGGGGGAACTCACTGAAATGATGACCATTTCTTCCTAAGGAGGGAGGACTAATCCAGGTGGACATAGGTGTCTTCCCACATATTCCACTGACTCAAAATACAGTTTCCATATTGGAACTTTTTCTACATTTTTTCGGGTCCCAAACTTTCGGGGTAGGTTCGAGTCCCTAAATGTGTAATCCTCGACTAGATATTTTCTATGGGGTATCAAGAACCCAAAATGGAAATCGTATGCAAACGTTACACCCGCTGGAAGTTGAAATGTTAACTACCCCGATCGGGGCCCACAAACCTTCTATAATTTCATCTTCCAGGGTTAGGGTTTTGGATGTTTATGGTTTTCTCATTTATGATTTATGTTAAAAAGGCCTTTGGAGTCTCATTGTAATAATATTCTTGTGAATGAGTGTATCTGTCACATTTATTCTTAGGGATAAGATACCACCATTCTAGCGAGTTCATTTCACTATGTATTTTCTTTTACTGTCTCTGCATATTTCATTCTTTAATAAAAAATGAGTATTACTGTATCTTTGTGTTTTTGTCCTATTTTTGTGTTTCATTTCGTTCCCTCATAAATCTGTATCAATATATCCGTACGATATATATATACTCATCATGTACTTAGGAGGTCTTCACAATCACATAATAACTAAAGTTATAATTTTCAATCCCAATACCATAGATGATTCTTGTGTATAGGGATAGTACATTGAATTTGATAAGAAAAAGGAGAAACAAATGGTTCAAAGTATTGAAACTAATAATGATATTCTAATAAGGGTGAGAAGAAGAAAGGGAAGGGGAAAATAAGTGTAATTTCACCACTTACATGTGTGCATAGACCCTAAAAACCACTATGACCATTGCAACATTTATGGTCACGTAGAGAAAAAATGTTGGTAACCATAGCGAAAGTTGAATCCCAAGAATTGTAAGCATGAGTAGTCAAAGAAAAAGAACCTTTCTAGTGTAGGAAAAGAGGGAGATAGAATGAAACTAGGGCATGGATGATAAGATAGTATGCACAATAGAAAATGAGGGGGTCATCATAAGTAGCTTCCATCTCAAAGAGGAGGAGATGATGAACCTATATCATATCAATATTTAGATAAAGTATAACAAAGTATATGCTTTGTTCAATTCTATTTGATAGGAAAACCCTAATGTAGAGGAACTAATAAATAAGATTGGTTTACACATGCATGATCACTGTCATCCATACCCTTTGGGTTGGGTGAATAAGGATGTAGATTTGATAATTACCAAGAAATATAATCTTAATTTGTTATCAATGAAAATTTTGTTAATGAAATAGAAATCAATGTAGTGCCAGTTGAGGTCTATGGTGTAGTGTTTGGAAGCCCGTATATGTATATGAGGGATGCTATATTAATGAGAAGAGAAAACCAACACCACCTAGTCAAGGATGATAAATATTTTGTCATCAATTCACACAAGGGGAAGTCTAATGTCTCTTTGGTGAATTCTCACCAAGCAAAGAGACTGATCAACTTAAAAAATAAGTAAGTACTTATTTTCTTGAGAAATAGCCAAAAAGAATCCAATTCAATGGGTGTGAAGGTATCCTTTGAAGGATGTACAAAATAATATAAGAATCAATTGTAAGATATTTTGTAGGAATATATAAAAGTGTTAGAATATCTAAAAGGAATTCCACCCAAAAGGGAAGTGAAGCATGAGATACAATTATTTTCAGTATATTGTTTACCAAATATAGTATGGTACAAACAATCCATAGAAGATTTGAATGAAGTGAAGAAGTAGTTGCAAGAATTATTGGATGGAGTCATAAACCAAGTACCTCAACATGATTTTCCCTATTCATTTTGGTACCGATAAAGAAAGATGTGACTTAGATAATGTGCATTGAGTACAAAACTCTAAACAAGATAATTTTGGTGCTAAGAAGATTGTGGCTAGCTTGCAGAGATATGTTTATTGTCTAGAGATGTAAGAAAATATGATTAGATTTATCAAAGGTTGTATTTTATGTTGTGCATGCAAGTATAGGAACAAGAAGTAAGGACTATATAGTCCACTTCCATTCCCTACAAGGCCATGGGATATATATATATGGACTTTGTTGGGGTTTCTGAGGGAGAAGAAGAGGGCATCACTTCTTGTATGTGATAGTAGATAGGTTCATTAAGATGCATGTTTTGATGGATTGTAAGAAAACCATCAAAGGGAGAAAAGATGCATCTAAAGCTTATCCTTTGAAAGGGTCTGGATGCACTTTGGGATTCAAAGGAATACCATTTGTTTTAGATACTGGACTTATCAGTATATGTCAGACTTCATTGTGGGAGGATCTGGATACTAAATTTAAGAGATCCACTTTATTTCACCCACAAAGCGATGGAAAAACATAGTTAGTGAATAATAATTTGTTTCAACTTTTGAGAGGTTACAATTAGAAATATCTAAGGACTTGGGATAAAAATTTGGTTGACATAAAAATATTCTTATAATAGTGTTTTCCACTTTTCTGCTAGGAAGTCCCCTTTTGAAACTTATTTTGGAAATTTTCCACCATTACCCTTGGATATTGTATATGGATAACCTAAAGTAGGGACAATAAACTCAAGTGATGCAATAAAGGAAATAAATTTCATAAATGGGATACGAAAAATATACTTATAGGTTCACGATAAATTCAAGACATCTTAGGAGAAATATAAAGCCAAAAATGATCAACATAAGATTGAGAGGCCTTCAAAGTAGGAGAAAAAGTTTGGTTACAACTTAATAAGGAAATGTTGTAGGAACCAAGGGAAAAAATCAAGGCCTTGATCTATGAACCTTTCAAAATATTTGAGAAAGTAAGAAACAATGCTTACACATTTAGTCGTGTATGTTATATGCACATTTACTCATCAAAAAATATAGAGAACCTAAAACTCTATGATCCATCCATGCTTAATGAAGATAAAGAGGGTCATGTCTTACCTTCCATTGAATATATGAAACTTGATGCACATGTATAGTAACTAAAGGACAAGTTTTGCAAAACAATATTATAACGACCGAAAGGATACAACCAATACTTTGGTAAGGGACATTTAAGTGTTAGCTGCAAACAAAGGATAAATGGGAATCCAAGGAGAAAGTTAAGGAATTATTTCCTCATCTCCTTCAAAACTAAATATTTGGAGAGAAAAAACCTCCCAATATGGGGAGGGATGATTTGAAATAGGTCTACATAAGTACCATATGAATTTATTGATACTCTAGATTGGGGAGAATAGAATTTTGGACTTCTTAGGGATGGTGTTGATTTTTTTCATATTTTAGAACATCAACTTTTGATGCATTTTTGGGGCCCTAAAACTAATTTATTTGGCCTTGCAATGGTTGATGATTATCATAGGATTTCACCATATTTTGGTGGAAACTATTATTTTCATTGAGATATTTCTAATGAGTTATTAGAACCTAGAACAAATCTTATCTATGAAATTTATTTCCTCTACAAGATATCCATTGACATTCCCCCAATAGATACAATTGGTAGCCATGTTAGTTCACCATAATTCAAATGTGTGGAATTAGTAACATGTGGTAATCCACTAGAGAATTATATAAGAATAATGGAGGTTCCAAAAGAGTTTGAAGCCTTAAACCCAACGTTAATTCTAGTTATCAAAACCTAGTAGAATGAGGGAAAAGGTTCACATTTTCATTAGTCGTTGCTAGTGTGGAGGATATACTAATAGAAAAGAGAGACAAAAAAATATTATACAGAACTCAAAAATCATAGTTTGCAGATTCACACTATTCATTGACTGCATGATACCAATGTATGAACTCCCACACAATTCTCATTAAGTTTGGAGGTTTAAGTTCATGCATTCGAGTAAACATATTTATTTTATATGAATTTTCTAACCATATTTTCTTTTGAATTTTATTGTCGACTCAAGTTTGATAAGGGTAGACTCAAGTTTGATCTTTCTTAAGAATTAAAACAATGTAGATTTGACTTATTGAATTTAATTATTTCATTTTAAATTAAACTCGTTGGACTAGTTTTCTTTGTTTCATGCACATTGGTTTGTTAATGTTAATATTATGTAACTTTATTTGTTATTAAAGTGTTTTCACTGTGGGGTCATATATCACAAATTCACATATGCTATTCAAATTGTGCTCTTTACGAACTTGGTGAATGAGAAAGGAATAAAGAGGTTTCCTTCTCTCTATTTTTATTTATCACTATCATACACCATATTTTCACCACCTCACACCTAAATAATACATAGTTGGGTCATGCTACCAAATCAAGCTCTAAAATAAACAAATTTTACTATTAAAAAACTTCAATAGTTGATTAGGAAAACTATGACATTTAGAATAAGCTAGGACATTGGAAGTAGGATTGTGAGGAAAACACTCTTAAGGCCACCATACATTTAAAACACTAGAATTTTATTACACCAACAAAAATTCCTTTGGTAACAAGTAATTACTTTTGGGAAATCTCATCTTAAACATGTGTAAAGTGATAGGTTAAGGTGAGTAAGTGTTGGATCCATGCTCATTGAGAGAAAGAACTTTAGTAACAGGTAATGCTTTCTGGGAAAGCACATCTTAGACATACAAAAGAGATAGGTTAAGGTGAGTAAGTGTTGAGATCCCTCCTCACACTTAAGTAATGTATGGACACATATTAGTGGGTTTAACTCGGTTGGAGCATTACGTATATTAATGCCTTCTTTTAAAGGTTTCAATCATGGGATTTATTCCATATGTCTTTGCTTGATGTGAACACTTAACTTATGATTGTTCTATTTGATTATTTGATTATTTATTTTGAAGAGAAAAAATGGTGGCCAATCTTAATACTTCTACCTATGTGAATTGATTACAAGATTGTGTACACTACCTAATATGATAATGTATAATTCCTTGGATTTAATTGTTTCACATATGTTGTCATTGATGTTAAAGATATAATGTACATGGTGCACATGAAGTGGAAGTGCATGAAAGGTAAAAAAAAATGCATAGGAATATTGGAAGGTGCAGAGATGATTACAGGAATGTATGAAGTGAAATCAAAGGAAACAAAGTTGAATAACCCTTGCAAGCATTGATGAAAAATGATCCTTGGATCGAGACGAAGACAACGCGATGGAGTGGAATGTGATGAAAAATGTGGAAGTTGTGTGACAAAGTGGACTTCTACAAAATATGTGGAAGATGCGTGGATGAAAATTTATAGGGAACCTTAAGACAGTGTGATGAATGATGCAATGGAGTGTGACGAGATGAATTCCATATGATGAGCGACGAAGTGGAATGTGATGAAATGAGTGGAAGGATGGAAGACAAGAGAGAAATTCACTAGGATATAGTGACAATTTGATGGGAAACTGGGTGAGCATTCTATAGGGAAAATGCGGCAAGATGAAGACTTGTGACTTGAGTCTTATGCTCCCATTTTATCTACGCATTGAGAAATATAGAATGTAAATTGTTGCATTAATTTTGAGGTCGAGATGAGTTGGAGCTTAATTGTTGGAAGATTTGGTTTGTTTGATTTAGTCAAAGAATGTCCAGTCGTAACTGAACAAATAAATATACTTAATTTAGACAAAAGTGTGTCCACATATAACTACCTGGACTTTGATATGGTCAAGATTTGTCCACAATATAACTGTCATGTGTCCACACACTTTATTTAGACAAAAGTGTAATTGACAGGACTTTGAACTAGTCAAGATTTTTCCACAATGTAACTGTCATGCATCCACATACTCTATTTAGACTAAAGTGTAACTAACAGGACTTTGATCTAGTCAAAATATGTCCACAATGTAACTATTACTTGTCCACATACAAGAAGGGGAACTCAATAAAAAAAATTATAAATAAGAATTCACTTTGTTCGATTGACGTGCTAATAATGAGAGGGAAAAACTTCATAACTATTCAAAAGAAATGAACTGGATTAGTTGTTCTTAACTGTAGAGAAAAGTCTTGAAAAGGTTGAGTTCTGTAAGTTTTTTTTTTTTAAACTATATTAAGGGTGGCATGATCGTGCTAGGGTGAGTTGAAGCTCACTGAGGATTGGTTTCCTCACTATCTGCGACATGTTGGTGTCTGAGAGGATTGATGTCCTCGTTATCTACTACAAGCTGGTGACTAAGAGGATTGGTGTTCTCATTATTTGTGACAGGTTGGTTCTTGAGAGGATTGGTGTCCTCATTATCTGTGAAAGGTTGGTGCTTGAGATGATTGGTGTCCTCATTATCTATGATGGGTGGGTGCCTGTCAAGATGAAAATTATAAATTTTAAGTTGGTTATTGATCTAGGTGGATATTGGTGGCCACCCACCTATTCCAAATGGCTCAAAATAGTCTTATGGAAACTTTCTACTTTTAGCAGTTTTTCGGTTCCTAAATTTCTAGGGCCATTTTGAGGGCCTGAATGAAGTTCTTTTGGGATAGAGAACCTTAATGATATCTAAAGGCTCCAATTTATCCTCCAAAATGAATCTCCTCATCGATACCTTTCCAACAAGCCATCATGCACCCCAAAAAAAGATCGTATGCCAAAGTTATGCCCCTAGGAAATTGATACACCAAACTACCCAAAACGAGGTCCTCAAAATTGTTGGCTTTTCATCTTTCGCGGTTGGGGTTTTGGATTTTATTTATGTTAAAAAGGACTTGGAGACTCATTATAACATCATATTCTTGTGAATGTGAGTATCCATCACATCTCTTCTCAGAGATAAGATGCCACCATTCTAGCGAGTCTTTCACTCTGTATTTTTTGTACATTTCATTCATTAATAGAAATTGTGTATTACTATATATTGATGCATATTGTTTTTTTTTTTGTAAGTGAGTGTGAAATTATGTATTACTGAAAGAATTTATGATACAAAAAAGACAACGGGAATCCCTTGATCTGCCAAAAATCAAACCAGATCAGGGATCCCGGAGTTGCGTTGTCTGAGATAGGAAGGGGAGGGCTGGGCTGCCACCATGGGAAACCAACCCAGTCCTCCATTAACTAGTTTGAAAGACTAAACCTTAAAATATACATAAAAACATAACAAAATAAAACAGGGTTATCTCCTATACTGAAAACAACTTGACCTGGGGCTGAACCTACGCTAGTCTAGGATGATGGGATGTATTGCATCGCCATCCTTTCTTGCCTCGTTCTCCTTCCTCTACTCCAATTTGCACATCTTCGTGATACAAGCTGGTGTGCTGCTCTGGTATGCTGGAGTGATTTCCATGTGGTGTACATAGCGTAAGTAAAGGTGGAATTGGCCTGCTATTTGCTCCTTTTTTTCCTTTTGGCTCCTCTGGTCCTGAACTAGTCCTTTTGCACTGGCCTCTAGGTTGTTGAGGTGACTCAGAATTTCTATGAGCACCTTGTTGTGGTCCCTAATAGCCTCCCTACTGGTCTCTTTCCAGTCAACGTTCATCTTTCCTATCAACATTTTTGTTCGCCAGGCCTCCTCCACCATTTTGTGGTAGAGGGTTGTTCTAGGCTGCGTAGCCCCTAAGTCCCTTATCCCATTTGCTTCTTGAATTAGTTCTATCCAATATGTAACATACCCACTACCTATTTCAGAACTTTTCGTTGTTTTCTCAACAATGAGAATCCCCGGAGCTTGTAGCATCAAAATGCCAATTCCCGATTCACAGGTCTTCTATTTACCTACCTGGCTCTCTGTACATAACCGTGGTCTTATGTCCCTTTCCGTTGGGGTTTCTGTTTTCAACCATCCCGACTCGCTTAAACGCCAGTTATCCTCCTAGGCTAAGATTTTGGTTGCATGGCCTCCTCTATATGACCACGGTCATAACTCCCATCGGGGCTACAAGGTTTCTAATGTCAAAATTCATTCACCCCCAAGACTCGCGATCCTTCGAATTCTGACACGCTCCTTACGCATTAGCCCTCCAGGCCAAGCCTGTGGTCCACTGAATCTGTGACCATGGATTTACCTCCTTTTGAGGCTACTCCTATCGGAGTTTCGGGGTCTCCAATGTCGTAATTCACGAGTCCTCAGAACTCGCAATTCTCCGATCCCCGATATGCCCCTAGCATATTGGCTCTCCAGGCTAAGCCCTGGTCAATGTGACCACAACCTTCACAAGACCACAACCTTTAATCCCGCTGGGGTTTCACGCCCTTCAGTGTCACGATGCGCAAGTCCTCTGGACTCTCGATCCTCCGACTCCCGATGCGCCTTTACACTGGCTAGCCCTCTTGGCTATACTATGGTCCATGTGACCACTTACCATATGATTGCAGCCGTATAACTTCCCATCGGGATTTCGGGGTTTTCACTGTTGAATGCAACTTACCTCGTGGATCCCCGAATCCCGATATGCCGATACTGAAATGCGCATGACACCTGTCCTCCACTGTGACCCACACTCCTGTGGCAAATCGGGAAATCGCGTATCGGGATATCGCGATTCCTGTTGCACTAGTTCACGGAACTCTCCAAGTCCCGAACCCCGATATGGTAACACCTATCCTCCACTATCTCCCGCGGTGGCCCACACGGCTCTCCCGTCAGGATATCACGGATCACGATTCCAATGTGTGGGAGTTTCTTACTTCTGGAAACTCCGATGCCCCAAACTCCGACTCTTCAGGATCTGTTGACACGTGTTCCACCCAATGGAAGGTTCTGATCTTATCGGTAAATCGCGGATCGCGATTCCGTATGACAAGATTTATTTGTGCTCGGAAACTCCGATTCTCCGATCCCCGACTTCCGGGATCTCCTGAGACGTATCCCTCTAAATGGACGGTCCCAATCCTGTCGGGACTTCGGAACTTTCGTTGTCTTGGTTCCTTCGACCTCAGAAATGCTGACTTCCTGACTCTCCGACTCTCGTCAGATTTTTGACACCTGTCCCTCTGAAGGGACGGCTCTGATTTTGTTGAGGTTTTCACCTAGGGCTTCCCCAATGCACCGAACACCGATGGTGCTTGATCCTCGCCACATGTCCTCTGCCAACGGACGGTCTAGATCCTTATCGGGATCTCGAGACTTGTGATGTATCAGTTCTTACGACCTCTAGGATCCCAATTTCCCAAGTGTCGATATCCCGATGGCTAAACCTCGAGCCACTTCTGTTCAATCTGATGGCTGTCAGGTAATTTTCCCAGATCTGACAGCCCAGATCTGTTCTTCTGTGCACACTCCAGAGACTTAATCTCTAGGCATCTTCTCCTGATCCAACGGCTGACGGGTGTCTACTCAATATATGACGACTCTGACTTGCTCCACCTCGCGCACTCTTCCACTACTTCATGGATGTGGAAAGATCAACGGTCCAAATGTTCTCATGGACCTTGGGGAAACTACGATCCCGATTTCCTCGCTATTCACGAAGATGGGTGGAAAAGAAACAAGAGGCGTAATGCTCTTACTACTTCCGTCAATTTGATGGTCGGGAATGACCATGGGTCTTCCGACAGGATCTCATCCGTCGATTGGTTACTCATCCCTACACTACTACCTTGGAACCTTAAGAGGGTCATTCCTCCTCGTACAGGGTTATTAAGACTTGCCCATTCAAGTCCCTTTTTTGGGTTCTTTGTGAACCTTTCTAAGGAGGGAAAATCTCAGCGACAAGATCTATTCCGGGGCATTCCTAGAAACAGACAAAGGGAAACAAACTCCTCAGGATGGGCTGGAGATCTGAATTGGTTCATCTCATGCACAATTGAACCCATTTATCAACATAAGCCACACGGGGCCTTTCTATTATAAGCATATATATAAATATGTATCATCTCTTATCAAAACACTACACAGACATTCTTATAGTATAATTGTTCACCATTTCACAGTTTATGAGCATATATGTCAACATATGAATTTCAAGATGTAATATGAACAAAAAACTTATCAGAAATAACTTCAGAACTGGGTGCAACTGCTGAGAGGGGTGCTCGTTTCCACCCAATCGTAGGCATAGTGAATCCCAGCGGATTTACCACTAGCCACCCCTGAGCTGAGACCCCGATGCTCTGAGACTGCGTCTCTCTGTCTACCAGTGACCAGGAGCAAAGTTTGCAATCCTTCCTCTCTACTATCACCCACTCTGCATAATGCCAGATTTTCCCTCACGTCTGCCCTCTCAATCGCCTCTGCCATACGTCTTATCCTCTTGCGAGGTTGCGTGTGGCGCGATTTCCCTCGCACTGATCAGGCCTGACGGCTCTACGGATGGGCGATTCACCATCCCATCCCTCATCAAGCCATCTGACTACCAGTCTGTGAGCCATTAATTTTCAGGGCCAGCGAACTGCTTTTGGTTCTCCAGGCCAGTGGAGTCCAAATACAGTATTTAATTCTCGGTGGCAGTATTTAATTCTCGGTGGAAGTTAACGCCACCTTTTCAGGTGCCTTCCACCGCCATCGTGGTCTCTTTTTTCTGCACATCCCCTCTCAGCAGTCCTCTAATATAAATTCATAATGTTATTTACATTTATCGACCTTCTTCATAAGTTCCCTTCACATCATACATTCACATTTTCATCATGCTTTAGCATGGTAATTCCTGTATTAGGATTAATTACAAATTTCGGGGAAACAAGGTGTTACAATTCCCTCCCCCTTAAAGGAACACCGTCCTCGGTATTCTTTCTCAAAACACATTTCATGCCTTTCTTATTCGGCCACTTCCGACATCTTGATCTTTGTCATCTTCCTTCAATAATTCCTGGACAACAAGCACATTAATTCACAAAGTTGTGCAAAAAGAAAACGTCTTGCTGATGT
>SNQJ01S0012284.1:136039-154052 GCA_010110895.2 Picea sitchensis
TAAAGGCAAGGATAAAATGCACAAGAATACAATACATAGTTTTAGAAGAAATCCATTTAGTGGGAAATAGACGATCTAAGTGGACATTGGTGGCTACCCACCTATTCCACTGGCTCAAAATACAGTTTCCATCTTGGTAGGTTTTCTATAGTTTTTCGGGTCCCAAACTTCCAGGGCCATTTTGAGGCCCTAAACGATGTTTTATTTGACGTGGAAACATCCAATTGTTTTTGAAGTATTTATTGGGATATTTGAAATGCGTACTCCTCAGCTAGACCTTTATGACGTGGTATTGAGTGCCCCAAACATATATCATATGAAAAAGTTACGCCATTGGGAAGTTGATGTATCAACTACCCCCATCAATGTCCACAAACCTTTTGGCATTTCATCTTCCAAGGTTAGAGTTTTGGATGTTTAAAGTTTTCTCATTTATGCTTCATGTTAAAAAGGCATTTGCAGCCTCATTGTAATCATCTTCTTGTGAATGAGTGTGGTCGTCACATCTCTTCTCAGAGATAAGCTACCACCATTCTAGTGAGTTCATTTCACTTTGTATATTCTTTTACAATGTCTGCATATTTCATTCTTTAGTAGAAATTGAGTATTACTTATGATGATGATGATGATTATTAACGTCCGCTAAGACCGAATTGGTCTATCGGACCTTAAGATGGTAAGTGATTACTTGTGATTCTTTAGAATTTTTTTTATGTGCTCGAAAATCATTAAGAGAATCTTTCCAAGATCACCATACTATATCTCTATGTTTATGTCTTATTTATGCACTTCATTTCATTCCCTCATAAATCCATATCAGTGGCATCAGAACGGTCTACTCTTTATCTATTTTTCAGTGCATGTACCAAACAAGGTCATGGTATAAGGCATTGGAAATCAGACTAGTCTAGCCTTTGGAATACAATCCTCATAGACCTTGACGACCACCCATGGCGAAGGAAATGAGAGGTGAGGGATTAAGATATCCTATTAAGATATTGCTCACAAAATCCCTAATGCAATAGAGGAATTAGATGATGGATAATTTTTCCCAAGTCCTTCAATGGATGTCGAGAATGACAGATGCATCTTCATCAAGTGACCACTTTGGAGGTACTGCCCCCTTCAAGGTACAAGTTAATTTTGATATTCCCATATTTGAAGGTTATATAGATACAAATGCTTTGGAAAAGTGGTTAAATCTAGTAGAAGGTTATTTTTCTGTCCACAATTTTTCCAATAGGGAAAAGATCACATTTTCACTCCTTAAGGATGTCTCCAATGTTAAACATTGGTGGTAGACTTACTGTGAGAAAAAATCCATGGAGGATTCTAGAATATTTGGTTCCGACCCCACTAGGGACACTTTTATGGATTTTTTCAAAGAACAATATTACCCTATTGGAAACTATGATGACCAGTAAACAAGATGGACCACACTGCATCAGGAGAGGGACCAAATAATGCTAGAGTTCACAAATACCTTTCATACCTTATGCACTAGGATGGGTATCAGAGAATCCGAGTAGAATTAGGTTCTAAAATACCATGGGGGTCTACATAGGTACATCCAAATATAAATGGATTTTCTAGACATCTCATTGTTGGGAGCCTCTTATCGATATGTTGTCAAGATCGAAAAAATAATTAAAGAGGAATGAGCAAGATTTTGGATTTGCGAATGCATCACAGTAGAAGCTAGGAAAAGGAAACCCCATCACATAGAAAAAAGGACAAAACAAGGATGTACAACCTCAATAAAACCAATTTAAGCCACAAACAAAGAAGGGTAATGGGAATATGAAGAAAGACACTTGGAAGTGGTGCGAGTTCCATAAAATCCCTTGGCACAACACCGATGAATGTCACTCAAAGAAGTCATTGGTGGCTGAGAGAAAAGCCTTGGAGTTAGATCCAGGCTCCAATTCTAATTCAAATCCAGACAAGGGGAAGCATATCATTGATGCAGAACCCCATGCCACAATAACTACCACCAAGAATGAACCAAATAAACTAGAAGATATGGAGGAAGGTGAACACCTTTTTCACTCACAGATGTGGGTGAAGGGTGATCCACTACATTTCATTGTTGATAGTGGAGGCCAAAATAACCTCATCTCAATAGAGTTCAACAAGAGGTTGGAGTTTCTGAAAACACCACATCTGTAGCCATACAAGCTCAGGTGGCTTATCCAAGGATGAGATCTCCAAATCAACCAACAGTGCTGCCTACCCTATGGAATAAATCCCTTAAAGGATGAGGTATTGTGTGATGTTTCCCTACTTGAAGTTTGTGATGTTATTTTAGGCCAACCATATACGTGGAAACATCATGTTGTATATGATTCTAGACCTCATAGTGTCATTGTTACAATGGGAAAACAAATGTACAAGATACCACAGGTATCTCCACCTACCACAATTTCTTTGGTGTTAGCTAAGTAGTGTAGGAAAGTCATCTCTCAGTCTGGTAAATTTGTCCTCTTCTTGATTCTCTTAGAGTGAGTGAAAGGTCATGACCACATCCATGGCCTCCACACAAGGCTCCTCTACACAACAAAAGCAAGTGGAAAAAGTCATGGAAAAATATCGGAACATATTCACCTCACCTACTGGGATGCCTCTACACTATTAGGTCAAGCATTGAATTGAGCTGACCCCTAAAACACATTTTCCCAATGAGCCAGTGTATTAACACTTTCTCTTGGAAAATGAGGAAATAAAACACCATATTCAATATATTCTCCAAAAAGGGAACATTCAACCAAGTTCCTCACCTTGTGGAAGCCCAATTGTTCTCGTAAAGAAGAAATATGAGACTTGGTAACTCTGTATTGATTACATAGCTCTAAATAAAATCATTGTGAGGAGCTGGTACCCAATTCCCCAAATTGATGACCTTCTCAACCAGCTCAAGGGGGCCAAGTACTTTAGCAATGTTGATCTGAAGTTTGACTACCTCCAGGTCCCCATAAAATGACTGATGTATGGAAGACTTGTTTCAAGTCTAAAGAAGGTATTTTCAAGTGGTTGGTAATGAAATTTTTCTTGACGAATGCCCCAAAAAATTTCATGAGGTTGATGGATGACATATTGTGGCCCTTCACCAATTCCTTTTTGGTTGTATATATAGATGACATCTTTATCTTCAACAAGAGTTGGGTAGAACACTTGCAACACATTCAGTAGGTCCTCCACACTCTATGACAACAAAAACTATATGCTAACTTAGAGATATGATCCTTTGGAATGAACAAGGTCCAATACCTCAGACACATTATACATGAACATGGTGTGCATGCCGATCCAACCAATATCCAATTCATTCGTCACTGGCCATCCTCGACAACACTAATTGAACTTCAAATATTCTTAGGCCCTGCCAACTTCTATTGCATATTCGTATTAGGGTTCTCCCATATCACATGGGATCTCATCCAAGTGACCAAGAGGGGTTTCAAAGCCAAATTTGTGTGTGGTAGATTACAACATAAATCCTTTAATGATATGAAGCATCACTTATTCTCAACCTCGGTACTTGCCTTACCTAATCTGCAACAACCATTTGGGATTGAGATATATTCTTCCAACTATGATGTTGGTGCCATTCTCATTCAACACAATCATCTGATGGCCTATCATAGTGAGACACTCTCAAATATCATCTATAAGTACCCCACCTATGAAAAATAAATTTATTCCATTGTATAAGCATGTCACCAATGGAAGCATTCCATTATGGGGAATGAGACAATCATCCATACATATCACAAGACTCTGCAGTTCATGTAGACACAAGAAATATTATAGAATGACCACCATCAAAAGTGGTCCACATACTTTCAATAGTTTCACCTAAACATTAAATATAAGAAAGGTAGCACCAATCACGTCAATGTATACCTCATTCAACCTTTAGTTGCAGCACTAACCACAGTGCTTGAATCTTGCATGCATGAGACCTTTGGGTGGCCCTAATTCTATGACATCGATCTTGACTTCTCTATGACCTACCAGATGTTGGAAATATGCATGAATGTTGCTAACTTCCATATTCAGGAGGGATTGCTATGCCATCTGGGTCATCTCTATGTGCCTTTAAGTGATCATGTGAAGTTGATTTTGGAATCCCACTACAGTCAAGTGGCTAGACACTTTGGTGTGGATAAGACAGTGGAAGTACTATATAAGTATTTCTATTGGTAAAAGCTTAAACATTATTTTAGTAAGTATATTAGATCTTGTATTGGCTACTCCATTTCCAAGCCAACCATTAAAAAACAAGGAATGTACACCCCTTTTCTGACTACCGACGGTTCCTGGGAATCCATCTCGATGGAATACATATTAGGTGTCCCCTCCACTAAGCATGACAATGATCGTGTATTTGTGGTTTTTGGTCAATTCTATAAGATAGTCATTATGACTGCTTGCAAGAAGAGTATCACAACCGATACCACCGCTAAGCATTGTTATTCGATCATGTATGGTACACTTCAAACTATCACAGAACATCATATCGGATTAGGAAAACATATTCTTGAGCACATTCTAGTCGAGACTCTGGTCATTGTTGGACACCAAGCTCACCAAATCCACTTCCTTCCACCCTCAGACTAATGGATAGACAAAGGTCTTTAATAGGATGATTGTGCATCTCTTGTGCATGTACAACTCCAAGCATTTATGCACATGGTATGAGATCCTTCCTTATGTCCAATAAATCTACAACAAATCCCTCCATAGCTTGACCAACCACAACCTTTTTTAGATTGGCCCGAGCTGTCAACCATTGGGACCCATTAATGTAGCACTGCCCCTTGAATCCACACATGTAGAATCTTCCCATGCTCAATATGAGGCTATCAACCAAATTCATTGAATGGATTCAACACATTTTCCAATAGATCCATGATATTTTGCAGAAATCCAATGCTAAGTACAAGCAATGCCATGATCATCATCGAGTTCCCCACAAGTTTCAAGTAAGTGACAATTTTGGGTTACATTTGTAGAAAGAGCACCTTACAGAGCCCCATCATAAATTATGTCTACTTCACTATGGAACTTACACCATCACCAAGGTTGTATGTGACAATAATTTTGAGTTAAGTATTCCCCCCTTCCTTGGCTTACACCCAGTATTTAATGTGGACCTCCTTTGACCATATTTTCCACCACTATTGAACACATAGGAAGTTGTGGAGAAGATGGAACCTAAAAATCTCAACCCTGATTGCATGGAATATGAAACCATTGATCAGATCATGGACATATAGGTTAAGGGAACCCTCCAACAGAATATCCAACTCTATCAGGTTGTCAAAGTCGGGCTGCTACTGCGCCAAGGAAAGTGACTCACCAAGCGTCAAGTTCAAAAACAATTTCCCCATTTGATGGGGGAACTCACTGAAATGATGACCATTTCTTCCTAAGGGGGGAGGACTAATCCATGTGGACATAGGTGTCTTCCCACCTATTCCACTGACTCAAAATACAGTTTCCATATTGGAAGTTTTTCTACATTTTTTCGGGTCCCAAACTTTCGGGGTAGGTTCGAGTCCCTAAATGTGTAATCCTCGACTAGATATTTTCTATGGGGTATCAAGAACCCAAAATGGAAATCGTATGAAAATGTTGCACCCGCTGGAAGTTGAAATGTTAACTACCCCCATCGGGGCCCACAAACCTTCTGTAATTTCATCTTCTAGGGTTAGGGTTTTGGATGTTTATGGTTTTCTCATTTATGCTTTATGTTAAAAATGCCTTTGGAGTCTCATTGTAATAATCTTCTTGTTAATGAGTGTATCTATCACATTTATTCTCAGGGATAAGATACCACCATTCTAGCGAGTTCATTTCACTATGTGTTTTCTTTTACTGTCTCTGCATATTTCATTCTTTAATAAAAAATGAGTATTACTGTATCTTTGTGTTTTTGTCCTATTTTTGTGTTTCATTTCATTCCCTCATAAATCCATATCAATAGATCCGTATGATCTATATATACTCATCATGTACTTAGGAGGTCTTCACAATCACATAATAACTGAAGTTATAATTTTCAATCCCAATACCATAAATGATTCTTGTGTATAGGGATAGTACATTGAATTTGATAAGAAAAAGGAGAAACAAATGGTTCAAAGTATTGAAACTAATAATGATATTCTAATAAGGGTGAGAAGAAGAAAGGGAAGGGTAAAATAAGTGTAATTTCACCACTTACATGTGTGCATAGACCCTAAAAACCACTATGACCATTGCAACATTTATGGTCACGTAGAGAAAAAATGTTGGTAACCATAGCCAAAGTTGAATCCCAAGAATTGTAAGCATGAGTAGTCAAATAAAAAGAACCTTTCTAGTGTAGGAAAAGAGGGAGATAGAATGAAACTAGGGCATGGATGATAAGATAGTCTGCACAATAGAGAATGAGGGGGTCATCATAAAGCTTCCATCTCAAAGAGGAGGAGATGATGAACCTATATCATATCAATATTTAGATAAATTATAACAAAGTATATGCTTTGTTCAATTCTATTTGATAGGAAAACCCTAATGTAGAGGAACTAATAAATAAGATTGGTTTACACATGCATGATCACTGTCATCCATACCCTTTGGGTTGGGTGAATAAGGATGTAGATTTGATAGTTACCAAGAAATATAATCTTAATTTGTTATCAATGAAAATTTTGTTAATGAAATAGAAATCAATGTAGTTCCAGTTGAGGTCTATGGTGTAGTGTTTGGCAGCCCCTATATGTATACGAGGGATGCTATATTAATGAGAAGAGAAAACCAACACCACCTAGTCAAGGATGATAAATATTTTGTCATCAATTCACACAAGGGGAAGTCTAATGTCTCTTTGGTGAATTCTCACCGAGCAAAGAGACTGATCAACTTAAAAAATAAGTAAGTACTTATTTTCTTGAGAAATAGCCAAAAAGAATCTGATTCAGTGGGTGTGAAGGTATCCTTTGAATGATGTACAAAATAATATAAGAATCAATTGTAAGATATTTTGTAGGAATATATAAAAGTGTTAGAATATCTAAACGGAATTCCACCCAAAAGGGAAGTGAAGCATGAGATACAATTATTTTCAGTATATTGTTTACCAAATATAGTATGGTACAAACAATCCATAGAATATTTGAATGAAGTGAAGAAGTAGTTGCAAGAATTATTGGATGGAGTCATAAACCAAGTACCTCAACATGATTTTCCCTATTCATTTTGGTACCGATAAAGAAAGATGTGACTTAGATAATGTGCATTGAGTACAAAACTCTAAACAAGATAATTTTGGTGCTAAGAAGATTGTGGCTAGCTTGCAGAGATATGTTTATTGTCTAGAGATGCAAGAAAATATGATTGGATTTATCAAAGGTTGTATTTTATGTTGTACATGCAAGTATAGGAACAACAAGTAAGGACTATAGAGTCCACTTCCATTCCCTACAAGGCCATGGAAAATATATATATGGACTTTGTTGGGGTTTCCGAGGGAGAAGAAGAGGGCATCACTTCTTGTATATGATAGTAGATAGGTTCATTAAGATGCATGTTTTGATGGATTGTAAGAAAACCATCAAAGGGAGAAAAGATGCATCTAAAGCTTATCCTTTGAAAGGGTCTGGGTGCACTTTGGGATTCAAAGGAATACCATTTTGTTTTAGATACTGGACTTATCAGTATATGTCAGACTTCATTGTGGGAGGATTTGGATACTAAATTGAAGAGATCCACTTTATTTCACCCACAAAGCGATGGAAAAACATAGTTAGTGAATAATAATTTGTTTCAACTTTTGAGAGGTTACAATTAGAAATATCTAAGGACTTGGGATGAAAATTTGGTTGACATAAAAATATTCTTATAATAGTGTTTTCCACTTTTCCGCTAGTAAGTCCCCTTTTGAAACTTATTTTGGAAATTTTCCACCATTACCCTTGGATATTGTATATGGATATCCTAAAGTAGGGACAATAAACTCAAGTGATGCAATGAAGGAAATAAATTTCATAAATGGGATATGAAAAATATACTTATAGGTTCAAGATAAATTCAAGACATCTTAGGAGAAATATAAAGCCAAAAATGATCAACATAAGATTGAGAGGCCTTCAAAGTAGGAGAAAAAGTTTGGTTGCAACTTAATAAGGAAATGTTGTAGGAACCAAGGGAAAAAATCAAGGCCTTGATCTATGGACCTTTCAAAATATTTGAGAAAGTAAGAAACAATGCTTACATATTTAGTCTTGTATGTTATATGTACATTTACTCAATAGAAAATATAGAGAACCTAAAACTCTATGATCCATCCATGCTTAATGAAGATAAAGAGGGTCATGTCTTACCTTCCATTGAATATATGAAACTTGATGCACATGTATAGTAACTAAAGGACAAATTTTGCAAAACAATATTATAATGACCGAAAGGATACAATCAATACTTTGGTAAGGGACATTTAAGTGTTAGCTGCAAACAAAGGATAAATGGGTATCCAAGGAGAAAGTTAAGGAATTGTTTCCTCATCTCCTTCAAAACTAAATATTTGGAGAGAAAAAACCTCCTCATTGTTTCCTCATGTCTACATAAGTACCATATGAATTTATTGATACTCTAGATTGGGGAGAATAGAATTTTGGACATCTCAAGGATGGTGTTGATTTTTTTCATATTTTAGAACATCAACTTTTGATGCATTTTTGGGGCCCTAAAAATAATTTATTTGGCCTTGCAATGGTTGATGATTATCATAGTATTTCACCATATTTTGGTGGAAACTATTATTTTCATTGAGATATTTCTAATGAGTTATTATGAACCTAGAACAAATCTTATCTATGAAATTTATTTCCTCTACAAAATATCCATTGATATTCCCCCAATAGGTACAACTGGTAGCCATGTTAGTTTACCATAATTCAAATGTGTGGAATTAGTAACATGTGGTAATCCACTAGAGAATTATATAAGAATAATGGAGGTTCCAAAAGAGTTTGAAGCCTTAAACCCAACATTAATTCTAGTTATCAAAACCTAGTAGAATGAGGGAAAAGGTTCACATTTTCATTAGTCGTTGGCTAGTGTGGAGGATATACTAATAGAAAAGAGAGACAAAAAAATATTATACAGAACTCAAAAATCATAGTTTGCAGATTCACACTATTCATTGACTGCATGATACCAATGTATGAACTCCCACACAATTCTCGTTAAGTTTGGAGGTTTAAGTTCATGCATTCGAGTAAACATATTTATTTTATATGAATTTTCTAACCATATTTTCTTTTTAATTTTATTGTCGACTCAAGTTTGATAAGGGTAGACTCAAGTTTGATCTTTCTTAAGAATTAAAACAATGTAGATTTGACTTATTGAATTTAATTATTTCATTTTAAATTAAACTCGCTGGACTAGTTTTCTTTGTTTCATGCACATTGGTTTGTTAATGTTAATATTATGTAACTTTATTTGTTATTAAAGTATTTTCACTGTGGGGTCATATCTCACAAATTCACATATGCTATTCAAATTGTGCTCTTTACGAACTTGGTGAATGAGAAAGGAATAAATAGGTTTCCTTCTCTCTAGTTCACTTTAATTTCCATTTTGAGTATTTTACTTTCTAGTATTTTTATTTATCACTATCATACACCATATTTTCACCACCTCACACCTAAATAATACATAGTTGGGTCATGCTACCAAATCAAGCTCTAAAATAAACAAATTTTACTATAAAAAACTTCAATAGTTGATTAGGAAAACTATGACATTTAGAATAAGCTAGGACATTGGAAGTAGGATTGTGAGGAAAACACTCTAAGGCCACCAGACATTTAAAACACTATAATTTTATTACACCAACAAAACTTCCTTTGGTAACAAGTAATTATTTTTGGGAAATCTCATCTTAAACACGTGCAAAGTGATAGGTTACGGTGAGTAAGTGTTGGATCCATGCTCAATTTCAATTTAGAATACATTGAGAGAAAGAACTTTAGTAACAGGTAATGCTTTCTGGGAAAGCACATCTTAGACATACAAAAGCGATAGGTTAAGGTGAGTAAGTGTTGAGATCCCTCCTCACACTTAAGTAATGTATGGACACATATTAGTGGGTTTAACTAGGTTGGAGCATTAATTATAGTAATGCCTTCTTTTCAAGGTTTCAATCATGTGATTTATTCCATATGTCTTTGCTTGATGTGAACACTTAACTTATGATTGTTCTATTTGATTATTTATTGTGAAGAGAAAAAATGGTGGCCAATCTTAATACTTCTACCTATGTGAATTGATTACAAGATTGTGTACACTACCTAATATGGATAATGCATCATTCCTTGGATTTAATTGTTGCACATATGTTGTCATTGATGTTAAAGATATAATGTACATGGTGCACATGAAGTGGAAGTGCATGAAAGGTAAAAAGAAATGCATAGGAATATTGGAAGGTGCAAAGATGACCACGGGAATGTATGAAGTGAATCAAAGGAAGCAAAGTTGAATAACCCTTGCAGACATTGATGAAAAATGACCCTTGGATCGAGATGAAGACAACGCGACGGAGTGGATTGTGATGAAATATGTGGAAGTTGTGCAACAAAGTGGACTGCTACAAAATATGTGGAAGATGCATAGATGAAAATTTACAGGGAACCTTAAGACAGTGTGATGAATGATGCAATGGAGTGTGATGAGATGAATTCCATATGACGAGCGATGAAGTGGAATGTGATGAAATGAGTGGAAGGATGGAAGACAAGAGAGAAATTCACTAGGAGACACTAACAATTTGATGGGAAACTGGGTGAGCATTCTGTAGGGAAAATGCGACAAGATGAAGACTTGTGACTTGAGTCTTATGCTCCCATTTTATCTGCGCATTGAGAAATCTAGAATGTAAATTGTTGCGTTAATTTTGAGGCCGAGATGAGCTGAAGCTTAATTGTTGGAATATTTGGTCTGTTTGATTTAGTCAAAGAATGTCCAGCCGTAACTGAACAAATAAATATACTTAATTTAGACAAAAGTGTGTCCACATATAACTACCTGGACTTTGATATGGTCAAGATTTGTCCACAATATAACTATCATGTGTCCACACACTTTATTTAGACAAAAGTGTAATTGTCAGGACTTTGAACTGGTCAATATTTTTCCACAATGTAACTGTCATGCATCCACATACTCTATTTAGACTAAAGTGTAACTAACAGGACTTTGATCTAGTCAAAATATGTCCACAATGTAGCTATTACTTGTCCACATACAAGAAGGGGAAATCAATAAAAAACATTATAAATAAGAATGCACTCTGTTCGATTGACATGCTAATAAGGAGAGGAAAAAAGGTCATAACTATTCAAAAGAAATGAGTTGAAGATTTATTAGTTGTTATTAACTGTAGAGAAAAGTCTTGAAAAGGTTGAGTTCTGTAAGTTTTTTTTTTAAACTGAATTAAGGGTGGCATGATCGTGCTAGGGTGAGTTGAAGATCACCGAGGATTGGTTTCCTCACTATATGCGACATGTTGGTGTCTGAGAGGATTGATGTCCTCATTATCTGCTACAAGTTGGTGACTAAGAGGATTGGTGTCCTCATTATCTATGACAGGTTGGTTCCTGAGAGGATTAGTGTCCTCATTATCTGCGAAAGGTTGGTGCCTGAGAGGATTGGTGTCCTCATTATCTGTGATGGGTGGGTGCCTGTCAAGATGAAAATTATAAATTGTAAGTTGGTTCTTGATCCAGGTAGATATCGGTGGCCACCCACCTATTCCAAATGGCTCAAAACAGTCTTATGGAAACTTTCTAGTTTTAGCAGTTTTTCGGTTCCTAAATTTCTGGGGCCATTTTGAGGGCCTAAATGAAGTTTTTTGGGGATAGAGAACCTTAATGATATCTGAAGGCTCCGATTGATCCCCCAAAATGAATCTCCTCATCGATACCTTTCCAACAAGCTATCATTCACCCCAAACAAAGATCGTATGCCAAAGTTACGCCCCCGGGAAGTTGATACACCAAACTACCCAAAACGAGGTCCATAAAATTGTTGGCTTTTCATCTTCCGGGGTTATGGTTTTGGATTTTATTTATGTTAAAAAGGAATTGGAGCTTCATCATAACATCATCTTCTTGTGAATGTGAGTATCCATTGCATCTCTTCTTAGAGATAAGATGCCACCATTCTAGCGAGTCTTTCACTCTATATTTTTTGTACATTTCATTCATTAATAGAAATTGTGTATTACTATATATTGATGCATCTTGTTTTTTTTTTGTAAGTGAGTGTGAAATTATGTATTACTGAAATAAGTTATGATACAAAAAATAAAACGGGAATCCCTTGATCTGCCAAAAATCAAACCAGATTAGGGATCCCAGAGTTACGCTATCTGAGATAGCAGGGGGAGGGCTGGGCCGCCACGATGGGAAACTGACCCAGTCCTCCGGAAACCAGTTTTAAAGACTAAACCTTAAAATATACATAAAAACATAACAAAAGAAAACAGGGGTATCTCCTATACTGAAAACAACTTGACCTGGGGCTGAACCTACGCTAGTCTAGGATGATGGGATGTATTGCGTCACCATCCTTTCTTGCCTCGTTCTCCTTCCTCTGCTCCACTGTGCACATATTCCTGATACAAGCTGGTTTTCTACTCTGGTATGTTGGAGTGATTTCCATGTGGTTTACATAGCGTAAGTAAAGGTGGAATTGGCCTGCTATTCGCTCCTTTTTTTCCTTTTGGCTCCTCTGGTCCTTAGCTAGTCCTTTTGCACTGGCCTCCAGGTTGCTGAGGCGACTCAGAATTTCTGTGAGCACCTTGTTGTGGTCCCTGATAGCCTCCCTATTGGTCTCTTTCCGATCAGTGTTCATCTTTCCTATCAACATTTTTGTTCTCCAGGCCTCCTCCACCGTTTTGTGGTAGAGGGTTGTTCTGGGCTGCGTAGCCCCTGAGTCCCTTATCTCGTCTGCTTCTTGAATTAGTTCTGTCCAGGATATTCCTGTGTGTGTGGTGTTGATTTCTCTCTCCCACCTATAGATGATCGCTTTTCCCTTTGGATCAACCTGTGTGAGAAAGGTACCCTTGGCTTCTCTAGTTGCTTGCTCCATCCTTATAATCCTCCGGGCGCTTGTCATAGGTTCTTTTCCTTGGGGGCCTCTGTTACTATGGGTTTTCTTCATTCTTACCATCTCGGCTTGCTTGTGGTGGTTTTTGTCTTGGGTTCTTATCCTATTCCTATTCTCCCCTTCTGGTATGTAAGACGGGCTCTATAATTACTTCTCTCTGGTCTGTGGCTATTCCTGGTGTTTCTTCTTTTATGGGATTTCCCCGATTGTGGGCTTATCCCTACAATCATGGGCCGCTCATAAAGGTGTACCTTCTGGTCATTTTTCACTGTTTCAGAGTGTGTTCTCTTGGGAGCCCTGTCGTCATCTTTGCGCTAATCCTTTGCCCTGTGCGTTTTACGAAAATTATTACCACTCCCTGTATCTGTACTTGGGTGACGTGTACCCATACTCGGCCATTGGAAACCCTTTTTTCCTTCGTCCTTTTCCATCTCCTGATTAAATTTTCTGCTTTCCCACAGGCAACCCCTGTACTTCTTCCTATTGACAGGACCGTGGTGTCATACCTCCTCTTGTTGTGTGACCTGGATCTGCATTGTAACTCATGTTTGTGTGGTGGGCTATCAGAATCTTCCTGGATCCTGTGTTCCCTTCAGTTATTTCTGTGTCTCCATCCTTGATTTGGTCATCTGTACTTCGGCTGTCGTCACAGTCTTTTTCCGCTAGTTGGATGCATTCTGTTCGGAACTGACCATTCAAGATGTTACTCTAGATAGTGTCTAGTTCTTGTCCTTCCTTGTCATCCCCCTCATGAGCGATTATGTTCGCTAGTCCATTTGTTGACCTCTGTACCCAGTGCAACTCCATTGTGATCCCCGTTTGCAAGTGCTCCTGAATTTTTTGCAGGGATTATGCCAAGCGCCAGTGCCTCTGAATTTTGCCCACTCTGGTATCGTTTTGGAGTCTTCTTATTGTGTTGATAACCAGTGTGGATTCTTCTTCCACTATGAATTTTGTCATCCTTTCCTGGCTTAGAATCTCTAGTCTGGTCTCCAGGGCTCTGAATTCCGCGGAGTTGTTGGTTGAGTTTCCCAGACTCCCAGCATACAACTAGATAATATTTCCTTTGTTGTCCCTGATTACTCCTCCCATTCCTGTTCGTCCTGGGTTTCCTTTAGAAGCCTCATCGAAATTCATCTTAAGGGAGCCTACTGGTGGTGGTTTCTAGTTGCACTGACCTACTTGGAGTTGCGGTGGCTGTCTTATCTGATTGGGGTTGCGTCCGTCTTTCAGGTGGAAGGCTTATAGAATTCAGGAGTCTTGGTTTGTGAGTTGCACTCTTCCTGTCTGGCAGTTGCGGCTCTATATTGTTTCTTTTTTCATGGAGATTATTGTTTCGTTGATCTTCCCTTCTGACCAACTTTGGTTCCTGAAGATGCATCGGTTCCTTTCCTTCCATATTGCCCATATGATCATTCCCGGGATGAGGGTCCAACAAAGGTTCACCTCTTTGTTTTCATTGTAGTTCTCTTTCCAAATATTGATAGTTGTGGAGATGTTACCTCGGATCCTATTTGACTGTCGAAAGATACCTACCGCATGTTAGGTGGAAATATGGTTGTTTAATTCCATTGTAGTACTTGCCCAACTATTTAATTTTTTTTTTATTTTTTTTTGGCCCGCTAGTCAAAGCAGCCCCCAGAAGTAACCTGTGGTTGCCTCTGTTGGACAAGATGAAAGACAGGATCTTGGCCTGGGGAGCAACCTGTCTGAACAAAGCTGGGAAATTAATCCTCATAAACTCTGTTCTCACCTCTCTTCCTGTCTACCAGGCCTCCATTCTCCTTGCCCCAAGAGGAATTGTGAGAGACTTAGACAACATCTTGAGAAAATTCTTATGGGAAGGGGGAAGGAATGAGGGGAAAAAAATGCACCTAATCAGCTGGGATAAGGTTAAAGCCCCTAGGATGGAAGGTGGGATGCAAGTCAGAGATGTGGCCACTCAGAATCTGGCCATGGGAGGTAAGATTCTCTGGAAGATGATAAGAGGTAAAACCACTTGGAGCTCCAAATCTCTAAGAACTAAATACTTCTGTGGTCACAAGGAAAGGTGCCTTGATCTCCCCCCCTTGACTAGAAAAGGCTCTCCCATCCTTTCTCTCTGCCTTAAGGCTCTTGATTTGATTACCTCAAAGATTTTTTGGATCCCGGGAAATGGCAGAAAAATCAAGTTTTGGGAAGACACTATTTTAGGACAGACTGCTTTAAGTTCTTTGGAAGGGATGGAAAACATCAAGAGTTGGCTCCATTCTAATAGCAAAATCACCCTGTGGGACCTTTCATCTTGGAACCAGGGTGGCTCTTGGCATAAGTGGGATTTGGGGGACTATCCGCAGCATTTAGAAACTGAAGCTCGAACCCTCCTGGATGCTCTTCAAGGGTGCTCCCCCTCCTCGGCCAGGAAAAAGGACAAAAGAGGCTGGGGCTCTTTGTCTGGATGTTACTCAGCTATTGCTGGTTATGCAACCCTACAAGAAATCCCTTGGGTAGCCCCTGATCCCTTGGTGTGGAGAAATCTCTGGCTTCATCCCTCCCTTCCCAAATTAGATCTCTTCTGCTGGTCCCTTCTGCACAACAATATCCTTTCTTGGGAAAACCTCTCAAAAAGAGGCTGGGAAGGGCCCTCTTGTTTCCGTCTCTGTGCTTGTCATGTTGAAACCTCTGTCCACCTCTTTCTCCTCTGCCCCTTTGCTCTGGAACTTTGGAATCTCATTCTTGGCCAGCTGAATGTGCCCCTGCCTTCTTCAGTTACCTCTTTGTTTACCTCCTGGGTCAATTTGGATCCCTTCTCTTTTACCAATATGAACCTGCTAAAGCAATGCTGGATGTGGGTGCCGAAAGTAGTCTACTGGAAACTATGGCTGGAGCGAAACAACAGGATCTTCAGGGATATAGCAGGGACGCCGACCCAAACTGCACTCAAAGTGAAAGAGATTTTGGGTGATCTGGTAGCCTCAAATACTGATATTTCCAACGAAGTAACCCCTAACAAAGATGAGTATGTCTGGTTGCATGAGCTTGATCCCTCCCTCCTGGCCAGAACCAAGCAAATTTCCAAACACTATTCCCCTTGGGAAATTAGGCTGGAGGAACAAGAGTTCATAAAGTGGAGATCTTCTTTGGAGAAGCATATCCTACAGGTGGATGGGGCCTCGAAAGGGAATCCCAGTCCCGCGGGAAGTGGAGGGGTCCTGCTCGACATCTTAGGGAAAATTGTGCTCAACTTTTCCTGGGGGCTGGGTCAAAACACCAATAATACAGCTGAAATTTTAGCAATCTGGCAGGGGCTGGCTCAGGCCAGAAGGTTATCAATCTTGAATTTGGCTGTCATAGGGGACTCTAAAATATTTATCCATGCTCTCAATCAGAGGAAGGCTCCCAAAAACGTGGTCTTGGATCATTATTATAGGAAGGTTCTAGACCAGATGAAAGAATTCAAAGAGGTGAAGTTCTACCACGTCCTCAGGCATCTTAATCAGTTGGCAGACCACGAAGCGCAAAGAGGCACCTCCCTGGGCAAGGGAGTCATCAATGTAAATGGAGTTGAAAATCATGAACCAATCCCTTAGAGTCTGGGGAGAAGGAACCGTCCGAAGATCTCCTGTCAGAAATTGTAGAAGTCTGAAAATTGCCAGGAAGGAATCCAAGGTGTAGGTGCGAAGGTATGAGGCAGTTGAGAGAAGACATGTGCAGGGTCGTGCTAGAATAAGGACAGGGGCATCAGGACAGACACATGAAGAGCATCCTGACTCTGCTATCACGGGGAATAGCATCCATTCACAATCCTCTAGGGAGACAAATGCCCAGGGCAAGCATCCTGAAGAAATAGGTGAGGCTCTGAATAATAGAGGGAGAAGAAGGACTTATGCTGGGACACACTTCCCCTCTTCGTGCTCTCAGCAAATCTCGTTGTTGGTTAAGAAGGATACCACTGGGTTATCCCAGAACTCGCTCACTGTGCAGGGTATCTGCCTAACCAAAAGAAGAGCCACTCATAATGGATGCAAGCTCCAGCCGACTGATCTCATTCTGATTTCATTTCATACTGTCCAAACCTCCTTTTCTCTATGTGGCAGCCGAAAATTATGAAATTTCCTGTCTCTGCTCCGCGAAATCCAGAATTGATGTAAAGGGACCGGTTAGTATGACCAGACCCTGTATCACTAGAAAAGCAGTATCCGCTGGAGTTGCAATTTTGAATGTAAGGCCGCTGGCAGCCAGTTAGCCAGAAGTTAATTTAAAAGACCCATAACCGTTATAGTTAAAAAAAACTATTTAATTTTTTAATTCGAGGTTTGTAGGCTTACGAAGCACATGCACTGTATATGCAGGACTAAAGTAGAAGTAATCTAATCTAAATTGTTGAAATGAAATTATTCTAGTAAAGCTTTGAAATACTAACTAGGAAATTAGGAAATTAATCTAGGAAAGAAATACAACATGTGAAGAGTTGAATGACCAAAATACATATGTGAGCTCACACAATACATCAATCTCAAATTATATTACAAGAGTCAAATGACAAAGCATGAAAGAATAAAAAAGCTAAGAATCAAAGCTAAGAATCCCCTTCTCCTCATTACAAGACTAAATTATGAATTACATGATCTCTAACTCTCCAAGATAATATCCTATGAATAACATGATCCCCCTCATGAAGAGAGAACAC
Source organism: Picea sitchensis (assembly GCA_010110895.2). Lineage (NCBI taxonomy): Eukaryota > Viridiplantae > Streptophyta > Pinopsida > Pinales > Pinaceae > Picea > Picea sitchensis. The sequence goes on from SNQJ01S0012284.1 coordinate 153,873, forward strand.
TCTCTTATATACGTGAGAGTCTTGAAGAGTTCTCTCAACCATTTTCAACTACTTTCATATTATTAGAAGATATGATCCCTTCAAATCCTCCACACATCTCTCACATATCTTAGATAAGATATGCCATCCAAATCTTCCATGATCTTCTCCTTTGAATATGCTTGAATGATTGTCCCAAAT
>SNQJ01S0012284.1:154062-192934 GCA_010110895.2 Picea sitchensis
TTATGAATCATGCCAATATGTGTATCAATCGAAATGAAACAAAGTGTTCATTGGAAAAGAAATGTTAGTGAATCATAAATGGAATGATGAGATGGTAAAATGGAATAATGGTAATGAATATGTGGTGAAAGAGTCCCCCCCCCTCCCAACTGATTCGGTTGCATGCCCTCATGCAACTTAGTGTAGGTCATGGAAGGAAAGAGAGCATGGGGAGGAAATTTTCCAAAATATTCAAGTCGGCATATAAGAAATTGTGTGATTAAAGCTTAGAAAAGAACATACCTCCACTTACCCAAAAAGTAGATGCAGTTGTTGCGACTGCTGGATCAGGAAAGCGTGTCTGGCATTGTAGCTGCAACTATTGTAACTGTTGGAGCAAAGAATATCAGGAAGGTGTCACTGCTGCAAGATCAGGAAAATGGAACTGCTAATGTTGTTGTTGTTGTAACTGGATCATGGGAAATGAAGGAATCTGAACTGTTACTACTGAATCACGAGAAATGTGGAAGGCAGAGAATATGGAACTGTGATACTCTCATAGATCTGAAATCAAACTGTTGAAACTATTGAGGGGATCATGAAAAAGTGTATAGTCTTCACCCTCTACAAAACTGATGGTACAATTCTCATCATGCGAATGAATGTGTCGATGTCGAGCATGAAGAAAAATAATTGGATTACCGACCATTGATGAATGTCGTTAACCAAATGGGAAACAAACTCACCAGTGATGACAATGAGTGTCAAGGTACCCGAGTACATCTTGCGAAGTTCAAATAGATGGGCTGATGTCGATCCACTTGCAAGATTTGATGATCAAGGGACATTGATATATTCCCATGATTGTCAGCGAAAGAAATCTCCATTAAGGCATGCAAGCCTCTAGGTACTCAAAATGAACTCTAGTCTATATCCTAGATAATGTGTCGAGGTCGATGGGGCAAGACTGTTGAAAGGTGGGCCTTAAGGAATCCCACATCAGTCAACGCAAGTTTATAAAAATATTGGTAGGACTATAGATGTAAAGATCTCAGTAGCAACAGGGTTTGTGGCAAGGAAATGTAATCATGGAAAGGGGTTTGTTTTATTCAGAAGGAAAACTGGAAAGGAAAAAGAAGGCAAAAAGATAAAGGAATGTATGCAACTTAGAAAAATAGGCATATGTGAAGTCATGAAAGTTAAGGCAATGGAAGATGGCTTCAACACCAGGATGATTAACCAACTTTGAAGGAGAAATGGGATAGTGTCACAACATGAAATTTGGCAAAATGTGCAAGTAATAGTGTATCAGCATGGTCGTTGTGTAACAACAACATTAAGATGCACAAATTTTTTTTGTGTAGCAGCAAAATGTTGTGTATCAACAAAATATTTCTGTGTAAAACAACAAAATGTTGTTGTGCATCAACAAATGTCATGATGTTTCTGATGGGTAACAGCTCTTGCAAAGCATGTATTCTTTGAAGAATGTTGTGATTCATGAAAATGACTGCAGCATGGGATGCGCTCGGCCGTGACCCTGAAAATCTTAGTACAAATTCCTGCATAAAAATTGTGAGAATTTTGAAAATCATATCATGCAAAAATAAGTGTAAATGAAGCAAATTAAAGAACAATACATGTTTATACCGTTTGTTGTTGTGCTCATGGTTCGTCATTGATTGTTGTGTGAAGAATCGTAAGACAGGAATAAGTACGAATACAAGTAACTCAAAGAAATAAACTGTGTTTTTATTTGATTGCTGTAACAGTGACTCAAAGAAAAACATAAATCGTGAAAACAACTCAAGAATTTTTAGAATGTCCATTTGCAAATTTTGATTTTTATAATGTTTTTGTGTGTTTCCATGTTTTTATAATTTTTATTGTTTAATTGAAACCAAGTTTTGTATTATTCTCAAAAATAAAAAAACAAAGAATCCAAATGAATACTGTGATTATGCTTGTATAACCATTTTCTCCTTTGTTGATTGGAAAAATATACCAAAGTTTTGCAAACCATTACTTTATACAACAGTAATGGTAATGTTATTAGTGTGAATTTCACACTCCGATCAAAACTGGTATGATTCAACAACAAATTCAGCACAAGGATCACAAGGATCTATGGATTTAGAAACTATATCAATGACTCTTTATAAACTGCAAGCATTATGTTCCAAATTCTCCATGTCCATCAAACATCCCGAAGTAAGAGCATGCAATCGAAAGGGAATTAAAATTTAATAGAAATAGAACTGGCCCAAAGAGAGCATGCAAAATATAGTTACCTGGACCTGAGCAAGAGTTTGATTGNTGTTCCAAATTCTCCATGTCCATCAAACATCCCGAAGTAAGAGCATGCAATCGAAAGGGAATTAAAATTTAATAGAAATAGAACTGGCCCAAAGAGAGCATGCAAAATATAGTTACCTGGACCTGAGCAAGAGTTTGATTGTGTATCTACCATATTGGAAAACCGGCCATCCCAAAATCTGCCTTCTTCACGGTCCGAAGAATCAGAACTGCTCTCAAACCAAGAAAAATTTTCAAAAACTGCATGCGAGTCAGCTAAATGAGACCCTTCTGCACAAAACCTATGTCCCGGATTTTTGAAATTCATCACGGTTTGCATACAAATTGCATCCGAAGATGACTTTCTGCAAAATGACGTTAATTGACGAAAATTTTTAGTTGCTCATTGCATGTGTGAGCTATGCGTCCATATGTAAAGCCAAGCATGCTGATTCCTTCAAATCTAGAGATGGAAACATTGAGATTTTTATCCGGGTTGTATGGCTTAATAGTAGAACAAAACGATTTTCTTCCCATCTCTCCTGGATGCCACATCATGTAAAACAACAAACAACCGATTAATTTCAAATCTAAAAGTAGATACGATCATCTTGAAGCATGATTGGAGGGATACGTACTAGTTGTTTATTAATACAGGATGATGCATTGGATCAAATGAATAAAACAGAGTTGCCAACAATAGGCAACCCAACTAATCATCCTTTTTTTAAGCAATTGGTTTTGATTCGATTTGAAAGAATTTGTGGACTGTCAACAACTAAACTACGGAGATATAGGCAGTTGAAATAATGACGTCGTTAAGATTTTGGCCCATATTTCTCCATTAACAACATAGTCCAATTATAGATATGAAGCCCAAATAAAATGCTAAAATTATGGAGAGAAATTTTGAGGTTTCCTATTATTGAAAAGATACAAATAGAATTCAAGCCCGAATGTTGATTCATTGGAGATGAGAAGGTGGAGTAGTAAACCATTGAATTCATTTTCTTGCTAACGTGGATGCGGGAGAAGACTAATGACAGGATTGATTCATTTGTTTGTTTTGCAGGTTGTAATTCAATGGGTGTTGTGGCAACTCAAACCAATATATGCAAATTTATTCAATCATTGTTACAGCAAAAACGTCATTGTTTCAGCAAGTAAAATTTTATTGTATCAGCATGTAGAATTTTGCTGTAACAACATGTAAATTTTTTTTTCGTTGTAACAACATGTAAGAAATTCGTTGTAACAGCATGTAAGATTTTCGTTGTAACAACATGTAAAATTGCATTGTTTCAGCGTTTGTCTCAACATGTAAAAATTTCACTGTTTCAACAACTGTCTCAACATGTAAAAATTTCACTGTTTCGGCATAGAAAAATTTTGGTTTTGTTTTTATTCGTCTAATGTTTTATTGTTTGCAGATATGCAAATTTATTCAATCATTGTTACAGTAAAATTTCATTGTAACATATAAAATTTTGTTGTATCAACAGGTTGAAACATCATGTACAATTTTTGTTGTATCAACATGCTGTATCAGTATGTTGTATTAGCATGCTATAACAACATAAAAAAAAATTGTATCAGCGGAAATTTTCGTTGTAACATGTAAAATTTTCGCCGTGTTTTATTCGTCTACAATTTTTTTTTTTTAACTGTGTTTATTTGCAGGTCAAAGGATGGACGCAAAGACATTCATTCCTGAAATCAAAATCATTCCTATTTTCTAATCCTCTCTATCGCACAAAGCGCGAAGGAGAGCATACTTATTTTAGGTAAAACAAAAACTAAAAATTAAAACATACCTACTCTATGCTAAATGGAATTAGAAATTAGTAATGTGTAGGAAAATTTCCAGTGGAGCCAAGCATGCAACAGTAACAACAATATGTTCAATGGTAATTTTTCAAATGAATAATGGAAACATTCGAGAGTGAATGAATCTAGTTGTTGTTATTGCAAAATTTCTAAATAAAAATAAAAAAATGGAGCTAATCGAGTACTTACCTGGAACCATTGCTCGATAATGCTTTCATAGGCGCATTTTTCCTCCCTCGGATCTTGCTTCAACTCCTCATTGTCGTCCTCAAGTTCCTCAGATGTTGATTCCTCGTTTGTTTATGGAGGAGCATTTAAGCTCGTGGCTGCTGTCAATATCTCCTCTTCGTGAGAAGAGGAGATCCCGACTTTCGCAAGGATCTGAGCAAGCTGTTCCAAGATAACACTCATAGTTAAATCATATTGCAAAAGGGGTTCTTACAGTACCCAAATCAAAATAAAAAAACTGAAAATTATACTTGCTGAAACTCATGAAAACCTCTTCACAGTTGCAAAAATTGAAATTGCGGAAATTGAAATTACTGGAATCAAAATTGCAAAAATTGAAACACTCCCTACATGCCCTTACCCATTTGTCACCTCAGAGTTAGGAGCATGACTAATCAAACTAAACCTCAATCCATTTTGCTTCCCCAACAACGGCACCAAAATGTTAGGCGGAAATATGGTCGTTTAATTACGTTGTAGTACTTGCCCAACTATTTAATTTGTCAATCTGAAGTTCGTAGGCTTACGAAGCACATGCATTGTATATGCAGGACTAAAGTAGAAGTAATCTAATCTAAATTGTTGAAATGAATTTATTTTAGGAAAGCATTGAAAGACTAACTAGGAAAGCAGGAAATTAATCTAGGAAAGCAATATAACATGTGAAGAGTTGAATGACCAAAAGACATATGTGAGCTCACACAATACATCAATCTGAAATTATATTACAAGAGTCAAATGAAAAAGCATGAAAGTATAACAAAGATCAGAATCAAAGCTAAGAATCCCCTTCTCCTCATTACAAGACTAAATTATGAATTACATGATCTCTAACTCTCCAAGCTAATCTCCTATGAATAACATGACCCCCCTCATGAAGAGAGAACACTCTCTTATATACATGAGAGTCTTGAAGAGTGTCATAATTACAGATCCACTATTCTCTCAACCATCCTCAACTACTTTCCTATTATTAGAAGATATGATCCCTTGAAATCCTCCACACATCTCTCACATATCTTAGATAAGATATGCCATCCAAATCTTCCATGATCTTCTCCTTTGAATATGCTTGAATGATTGTCCCAAATATTCTTCAAATCTTCAAAGCTTGAAGATGAAATTCGAATTTGAGGGGGCTGGGTGGTGACTTTGTTGAAATATTCACATATGTCTGCACACATCATCAAACTCATCCCAGCCTGCACACATCATCAAACTCATCCAACCTTGATATATAATGAAAATATGTTATTTTTCTAACATTTAATCACAAATTCACTTATAATACTAAAATGAATACAATGGAAAATAATAAGGAGAAACCCAAGTATCATTATGGAGATGGTATGATGGAAGGTTAATGGGACGATAAAATGTAAGGAATAGTGAAGGAAAAAGAGGATATAAATGTGACATTTCTGAGGCCCAACATGCCCCCCAACTCAACTTGTTGCATGTCCTCATGCAACCATGCATGGATATTCTTAAGAACTTTTGGCATTTAAACTATGGCTTTGATTGATGATGTCCTTTTAACAATGAATATTTCTAGGATTTGAAATACATGAGTAGAAACATGTAAAATACATGTGTAACAACATGTGAAATATGTGTAACAACATGTGAAATTTCCTTATGGTTGGTTCTTGTGTGACAACCATGAATACAAAAGATGTTGGTTCTTGTGTTAACAACATTCATTTCACAGATTTACCCATGGTGTAGTAGTTTCTTTGACCCAGCGCCACCAGAGTTTCGCCCTGTAGGCGTCATTGGTCACTTGCGGGTCTTGTAGCCCCATACCTCCTTTGATTTTTGGTTTACAGGCCTTCTCCCAAGACACCAGGGCCCATTGTTTCCTTGTTTCCGCTCCTCACCAAAGGAAGTCCCTTTGGATGGTTCTTACTTTTTGTAGTATCCCCTTGGGGGTTGGGAAAATGGACATCATAAATGTTGGAATTGCTTGCAAAGTGGACTTGGTCAGAATAAGTCTTCCGACTAGGTTGAGGGATCTGTACGCCCATTTTTTCACCTTCTCCTGTAATTTTTTTTATTATTCCTTCCCAAGTGGACATTTTTTAAGTTTTGTCTATCGGGGGTATGCCCAATTAATTAGTTGGGAGTGCTTTGTGTTCAAAGCCCAGAATGTTGGCCAAATTCCTTTGGATTTCAGGGTTGGTATTGAAGAAGAAGATCATAGATTTGGAATGATTGATATTTGCACCCGAGGCTTTACCAAACTCTTCTAGGATTTGTTTGTAGGATTTTTCTTCCTTGACCATGGGTATGCCATGAAGTAAGGTGTCATCCACGAACTGTTGGTGCGTGGAAGTAGGGTAATTTTCGAAAGGTTTGATACCTGTTATTTCACCTGTTGCAGTTGTGCTTTTAATGCTTCAACTGAGACCTTCCATCGTCAGAATTAAAAGGAATGGGGAAAAGGGGTCTCCTTGTTTGATGCCTCTCGTGGGACAAAAAGGTTTGGCAGGGGATCCATTTATTAGCAGTGAGTATCTTGTTGTGGAAACTAGGTTGACTATCCAGCTGATCCAGTGCTGGGTGAAACCAAAGACTTCCAAGGTCTTGACCATATAGTGCCAGCTAATTTTGTCATAAGCTTTTTCTAGATCCAGTTGTATTATCATTCCCCCTCTCTTCTGAAGCTTCAGGGTGTGGATCAACTTGTGGCCATGGATAATATTGTCCATTAACTATCTTCCTTCCACGAAGCCTTCTTGTTCTTGTGAAACCAGTGTGGGTAGGAGGGGTTTCAATCTATTTTCTATAACTTTGAAGATTATCTTATAAACCACATTGCACAATGCTATAGGTCTGTAATGATCAGGGGTTTTGGCTTCATTTTCTTTGGGGATTAGTGTAATCATTGTAGCATTTAGCACTTTTAGAATGGAGGCTGACCTTCTAGAGTCTTCCACTATCCTATAAACATCATGTTTGACAATTTCCCATCAGGCTTTGAAAAACTCCACTGTGAATCCATCTAGACCTGGGGCTTTCCTGTTGGGAATTTTCTGGAGTACTTGGTCAATTTCCTCCTCCGCAATGGTTTTGTCCAGGTTGTTATTTTGTTCCCCGGTGACTAGGCGAGGGATATGCTAGATTATCTTTTGTATGGCCTCTGTTCTGTCCTGGTTGGGTTCCTCGACTATCTAGTGGAACTGGTTTACCAGAGTAGTTTCTATCTCCTTATGTGACTCTCTCTCTATTCCATCCTGGTCCTTAATCTTCAGTTATGGGTTTTTCTGGCCATGGTTGTTCTATGAAAAAACTTGGTGTACCGTTCTCCTTCCTTTAGCCATATGATATAGAACTTTTGTCGCCAAAGTGTTTCTTCCTGCTATCATCACACTTCCCATTCCTGAGTCATCTAGATCTCTTCCTTTTTGTGTTCCTTTGTATAGACCTCTGAAATGTAGGTTTCCTGGAGTTTTTTCATTTTTTCCTCTATGTTGCTTTTCTCTTGGTTTATGTTCCCAAAAGTGTCCTTGTTCCACTCCTTGAGCCTATATTTGATATACTTTAGTTTCTTATAGAGTTTGAACATCCTTGTCCCTTTCTCTGGTTGCTCCTCCTGCCACCACTATTTGATTCTTTCCTTGAAAGTCGGGTGTTCAATCCAGAATTTCTCAAATCTAAAGGGTCTATTCTTTGGTGTGGTTTGGAAGCCTGCTTCTAGATGCACTGGCCAGTGATAATACCCCCCCCAGGGGAGGATGTTTCAATCTAAGGATAGCCCCTTCATAATGATTGACTCCGATATTAGGAATTTTTCGAGTCTTGTTGCTACCTGATACTGGTTCATCCGTTTATTGTTCTAGGTGAACTGACCATTATTAGTTTTGAGGTCTACCATCTCCGTTGTGTCTATGAACTTTGAGAATTCTTCTGCATCCCTATCCAATCTTCTTGTACCTCCTTTTTTCTCCGCAAGTGATGTGATGATGTTGAAGTCCCCTTCCAGGATCCATTGGAGGTTGTTGGATTTGGTTTTAAGGCCTTCCAAATCTCGTATCATTCCTCTCTTTTCCTCTGAAACCTGGGGCCCATACACATTAGTGCATAGAATCACCTTTGTGTTTCCAATGATTTTCATGCGAACCGTAAGGGTGTGCCTAGTCGCTTCGACTTCTATTAGGCTTAGTACTTGTGGGTTCCACAAGGTGAGAATTCCTCCTGGCGTTTGGTGGCCTCCAATAGCCACCATCTTGTACTTGCGCCATTGTTGTTTACTGATTTCCTCCATTATGTCTGTATTGCATTTTTTCTCTTGAATAAAACATAGATCCGATTGTTCTTTCTTTTGTCTATTCCTAAGGATTATTTGCTTTCTCGGGCTGTTTAGGCCTCTTATATTCTAGGTTATAACCTTCATTTAAACATGTGGGGGGGAGTTGGGGAAGAGTTTCTTGATCTTACCCGAGTTTATCAGTAGTGCTCCAAGCTCCTATAGGGCTACGCTATTTGATTTCCTACCTTTTTTCCTCCATGTTTTCTTGGGTGAGAACTGTGGTTGTCCCTTGGTGACTTTGACTCCTAGGTGTCCAATCTCCCTATGTGTGTTCTTGAGTCCTCTACCTTTGGCTTCCTCTCTTAGGAGAAACAAGTACTAAATGCGGTGAAGTTACTCTGTTGGTACATTGTCTACTCCCTGTCTTTTCCAATGCTCTAGTATGTTCGGGAGATCTATCCCTTCCCTTTCCACAAGGTCTCTGAGATCAGGATATTCTATGCCTACTTCACTTGGGGTCATTTATGCATCTCCCTCTGCTTCTTGCATGGGGGTGTTGTCATCTCTGATCTATCCATCCATTGGGGTTGCGCAACTCCCATGTTCCTTCTTGTTACTTGGCTGATCAATGGGCTCGTTTGTTGCTTGTTCTCTAATTTCTTGAGCTTTTGATGAATCATTTTCATTTTCTTCCCCTTTGTTGGTTTTTTCCCATCCTTCCATTTTATTCTGGGTCTCTGGGTTATTTCCTGCTGGGGTTTTGTTCTGCTTTTTGTTTTCTCTGCTTCTGGGGTTCGGTTTTATAAACCCATCCTCATCCTGCTATGGTTTGGGGTTTTACGCTTCCTATTTTTTATTAAGAGGGCATTCTATGATTAGGTGGCCATGTTCATGGAATCTTCTGCATCTGAAGGGGATCTGTTCATAATTTATTTTTTGGATCCATTCCTCATCCCTGAATTCTAGACATATGGCTTCTGGGAGTACTCCAGACACATCCATTTCTATGCAGATTCTTGCGTAAGATGTATATCTCCAATTTAGGGTGGCTTTTGAGGTCTTCACATATTTCCCCAGTTTGTTTCCTATTGCTTCAAAATTAGAGGGTAACCAGTAGTCTAAAGGCAAGGAATAAAATCTCAGCCAGACCTACACCTTTTTGAAAGTCTCTTTTTTTGGGGAGAAATTTTCCTTCCATGGCCGCATGTACAGTCCTATTGAGGCATGGAAGTATGGCCCTCCCTCAAAGACTCTATCCCCGTCCTCCAGGTTCATGAATACTTCTTTGAATAATCATTTTGAGCCCAGTTGGAGCTCCACTTCTTCATTTGGCTTCCAATGGTATTTAATCTAGTTACGCAACGCTCTTTCTGTGGGCCACAAACCCATGAACTTTCATATTAGTGTATGCATCTTCATCTGGTCCCTGTAGAGTTGTGTTTGCAGATCCTCCAGTATCACCTTTTGTATTATTGTTGTTTTGGGTTTGCACAGATTGTGCCCTTCTTCCCCATTGGGCGTCGTTGTGTCTTGCGCCTCACTGTGAGTTTCTCTGGCTTCTTCTTCCATGCACTCACTTTTTCCCTGGTTCCTTTCTTGAAATTTTTCTGGGTCTGATCCCAAGGTTCCTGTCAATGGTCTCTTGAAAACAACACCTCTTGGCCCTTTCCCTCTGTCTACCACTACTTGTTTGTATGAGGGGGTACCCTTACCCCCCCCTTTGGTGCTCATGTTGTCCTCTGCTATGGTTGTGACTATTAAACCCTAGCTTGTATTTTCTCCATGATTCCTTCAACCCTTATTCCCCATATTGATGCATCTTGTTATACATATGATATATCTATGTTATGTTATTGGAACTTTTTCAATATCTATTTATATTTATGTGTTATATCTCTACTCTCATTTCGAACCGAAATAATACGGATCAATGGTATAAGAGCAGATTACTCTTGATCATTTTTTTAGTGCATGTCCCCGATGAGGTCTGAGTATAGCAAGTTGGGTCTCGAGCTTGTCTCTCTTAAGGAAAATCACTCTCACATTCCCAAGAAACCCTCCAAGGAGGAAGAAAATAAAAATGACAGAGTAGATGATTCTATTAATCTATTGCTTGAGCAAGCTCTCATGTGATAGAGGGATGCAATGATGGATAATTTTCCCCGCATCCTTCAACGTCTGCTGATAAAAATCGACTCATATTCATCAAGCGACCAATTTGGAGGCACCTTTCCTTTCAAGGTACAAGTTAATTTTATATTCCCATTTTTTAAGGACAAATAGATGCAAATTCCCTAGAAAAGCTGTTAAATCTTCTAGAAGGTTATTTCTTTGTTCACAAATTTTTCAATAGGGAAAATATCACCTTTAAACTCCTTAAATATCTCCCCCATGTCAAACATTGGTGGGAAACTTACTGGGAGAAAATTTCCATGGGAGAGTCTGGAATATATGGGGCCAAGCCCACTTGGGATTTTTTGTGGATGTGTTCAAGGAATAATATTACCCTGTTGGAAAGTATGATGACCAATACATGCGATGGACCACACTGTAGTAAGAGAGGGGTGAAGAAGTGTTATATTTCAACAATACCTTCCATACCTTGCACACCAAGATGGGTATCAAAGAATCTGAGCGACAATTGGTTCTGAAATACTGTGGGGCTATACACAGACAAATCCAAACTAAAATATATTTTCTGGACATCTCAACACTAGGTGTTTCTTATTGATATGATGTTAAAATTGAGCATAAATTTATGCACCAGAATAAATGGGAGTTTGGGTCTGTAAATACACAACAACCAAAGTATGATAAAGACTACACCAATAAACAACCTCTTGAAAACCAGTCCAAGCCACTAGAAAAGAAGGGTCACAAAAAGATGAAGAAAGACACTAGAAAGTGGTGTGATTTCCACCAAATCCCCTGGAACAACACCGATGAATTTTTCTCAATACAGTAATTGGTGGATGAGATCAAAGAAAACGATCCAAACACAAATTTAGAATAAAATTCGAAAAATAATATAAGAGTACAGATCATTGACATAGACCCCAATACTACTGTTGCGACCAAAACAATTCAAACATAAGAAATAGAAGACCCTAAAGAGGGGGACCACTTATTCCATTCACAGATGTGGGTGAAGGAGACCCCATTACATTTCATGGTTGATAGAGAAAGTCAGAAAAACCTCATCTCAATTAAGGTCGTTAAAAAATTGGGATTGTCGACAACACCACACCTGCAACCATACAACATCGGGTGGCTTCTCCAGGGACGAGATCTCCATGTCAGTCAATAATGTCGATTTTCATATGAAATCCATCGCTTCAAGGATGAGGTATTATGTGATGTTTCCCCACTGGATGTCTGTGATGTTCTTTTGGTCCATCCATATATGTGCAAGCGCTATGCTATTTATGAGTCTTGACCCCATAGTGTCATTTTTACTCTGGGGGGTCATCTCTACAAGATACCAGAGGTAGTTTTGACTACTGTCCCACCTAAACAATGCCACAAGGTAGTATCTCATACTACAAAATTTAGCTTCTTCATAGTCTGTTCAAAAGGTGAACATAAGAACACTACAACCACTGTAGCCTCAGTACAATCACCTTCTGTCTAACAAAAGTAGGTCAACAAGATTGAAGAAAAGTGCAAGGATTCCTTCTGCACAGAGTCATCTCAGGTAGCCAGACTGTTTAAAAATCTCCAACCCTTCCAGCCACAGGTTCGTGACAACCTTCAAAACGCTAAGCAGTACAACTTCTCCAGCAAGGCAAGAAACTCATCAAGATCTGAATTCAACAAACAATTTCCCCCCTCCCCAAGGAACTCAATACAATGGATAAAATTGATTAATGAGGATGGTGGATTGATCCAGGTGGATATCGTTGGCCACCCACCTATTCCAACTTGCTCAAAACAGTCTTTTGGAAACTTACTATTTTTAGTATTTTTTCGGTTCCTAAACTTTCGGGGCCATTTTGAGGGCCCAAATGAAGTTTTTTTGGGGATCGATCATCTCAATGACAACCAAAGGCTCTGATTGAGACCCAAAATTAATCTCCTCATCTATACCTTTCCAACAAGCTATCGTGCACCCAAAATAGAGATCATATGCAAACGTTATGCCCCCGGGAAGTTGATACACCAAACTCCCAAAACGGGGTCCACAAAATTGTTGGCTTTTCATCTTCTGAGGTTAGGGTTTTGTATTTTCTTTATGTTAAAAAGGCCTTGGAGCCTCATTGTAAAATTATCTTCTTGTGACTATGAGTAGCCATCACATCTCTTCTTAGAGATAAGCTTCCACCATTCTAGCGAGTCTTTCACTCTGTATTTTTTGTACATTTCGCTCATTAATAGAAATTGTGTATTATTGTATATCGATGCCTCTTGTTATATATCTTATATATATTCATTATGTTATTGGATCTTTTTCAATAGCTTTGTATATTTATGTGTTATATCTCCACTCTCATTTCGTGCCGAAAATAATTTGGATCAGTGCTTGCAAAAGAACATACATAAAGATGTTATGTGGTTTTCTCCCGCATTGGGTTTCCACGTAAAACATCTCGTTGTACTATGTTTTTGTGTTGTTTTGATTTCTGCATGTATTGGTGATTAAGTAAACACTTATAGATAACTTTAATCATTCAAAGGAAATAAATTAGTAAAAATTGATACAATATTGATTCACCCCCCTCTTAGTATTTCTTTGAGTTTCAACAATTGGTATCAAAGTGCAAGTTCCTTCAATAACAACCTAACAACTAGAAGGAAGATCACACAGAAAGTCTGTCAAGTCAATATTCCTTTTGTTCTTCAACCATACCTTCTATGTTAAATGGAACAAATATTACATTTCGGAAAATCAAAATGAATACCTACTTGATGTCTCTTGGTATGGAAGTCTAGTAGATTGTGGTAGATGGTTATAAAATTCCAACTACTCTTCCAAATGATGAAACCGGTAAGAAAAATTACTACAATAATGCAAGAACTATGAATTTCATCCAAGGAGGACTTGCATAATTTTATTTTTTCAAAGTAATGCAATTGGAATCCATAAATGAAATATGGGAAAAAATGGTAAACAATTATGAAGGAGACGAGAAAGTAAATTCGACCAAACTTCAAGCTTACAAAATGCAATTTGAAAGCCTAAGGATCAATGAACATGGAAATATTGTAGGTTTCTTTCTTAGAGTATATGAGATTGTAAACACTGTGAAAGGGATATGTGATAAGATTTAATAAGCTATAGTAGTTCAGAAGGTACTGAGATCTCTTCCCTCAAGACTTGATGCAAAGGTTTCTACTATAGAATAAATGCATGAACTAGATAAACTGACTATGGACAAGATCCATGGAATTCTAACTTCTTATGATATGAGGATTGGGAAAGAAAAACTATATCTAAAGAACATAATCTTTAAGGAATCAGTAAAATCGTCAACATCTCAAGATCATGATTCATCAGAACACTTCTCAGATGAAGAATAAGATTCTTTGTAAGGAAACATAAGAGGGGATCTGGAAAATAAAAAGGTGTGTTACCATTCAAATTATTTCATTGTGGTAAATTTGGTCATTTTTCATCTAAATGTCCTTTCGAGGAAAAAAACACCAATGAAAAAGAAAGATAAGGATATTGGAATACTGAGAGGTGGGAGGGTGAATCAATATGAACACTTTTTACCACTTTCAATCAAAATATTCAAACTTCAAATTTATCAACAATATATCATTTATTATTGCATCTAATATATCATGATCATATAACCATAAGAAGTGCAAATCAACAATATCACATCAGATACACAATACACAAAAATTTACATGGAAACACAAATGGGAGAAAACCATGAAATGCTTTCTTATATATACCAAGAATACATTCATAGGAAGCAACAAATTCCAAATTCTTCAACACCAACCCCCTAATTTACATGCACCAACATGAAGGAAGCACCAACTCCTTGAGTTATCTGACACCAACTGGAAGGAGGCACCAATCCTATGATTTACAGGAACCAACCTGAAGGATGCACCAAATCCATGAGCTCTCCAACACTAATCGGAAGGAGGATACAAACCCCTTTCCTTGCCCCATCATGCCACCCTAAAATATAAGTGTAGACTCACTATCACTACCAATGATACCATAGAATGTACATCAACATGCACCATACCATGTAAATCAACCATGTACATAAACCTGTACCAGACTATGTACATCAACCATGTACCCGAACCTATTACATACCATGTATGTCAACCATGTACCATCACATGAATCAACCATGTACCATATCATGTACGACATAATATATCATCAATAAAGTGCCTCAAGCATAACCAAGATATCCACAATACAAAGATCCCAATATTGCCAAGATGTGCTACTAATCAATGTACCATAACATCACTAAGGTGTACCTCAACATGTACCAACATCACCAAGACATACAACTCATACATGGACCATAAACATAACCCTCAATAACACATGTAAAGAGTACCTCTGATCTTGTAGCAGACCTCATGCAAACAATTACATACCTATAGCTCTTTCTCAACTTTAGCAACAAGAGAATAGCTTCTTCATCAAACTTTATCTCAGTCTCGCTGGACTAGTTTTGGGTTAGTCATAAACCATAAATTTCAACAAGCATAACTCCGTACATGTAATGGATAAGGTTTGAAATTTTAACCACCGATACTCTGGTATATTTCTTCCATCTCCTAAAAATTCAAGGTCTGAAACTTCTTAGAACATAATTTATAGAGAAAATGGAAAACCTTCCTGAATTTTATTCTATTCTAGAGAGCGCACTTGTAAAACATGCCACGCGCTCAATATTTTCTATCTGATTCTGAAACTTGCACACAAGATACTTCCAACTGTTAAATTTCCACTAAAATTGGTCTCATAGAATTTGGTTCCTCTATGTTGAATCTATGACTGTTTTACCTAGAACACTTGTCTAAGACTAGTTTCAGGACTATTCAAAAACCCTATCTTCCATATAGTGTATCTCCAAAAATACAATGAACCAGAAGTTGAAATGGTTACCACAGGTACCTTGACATGTCTTCTCAACCTTCTATAATTTATCTCTATCTGAATCATTATAGAAAAAAAGTCATAGAGAAAATGGTAAGATTCCCGCTAAATAACATACCTTATAACACATCATCATAAGACTTCACCTCAGATCTCCTTGGTTACCTCAGATAAGAGTCACTTACTCACATATAACATATTCAATATAATGTGTGTGTGAATGTACTTATGAGTGACTTCTTAAGGTGTATATATAATTTTTCTAAGTAACCTCTTTCCTTAACTTTAGAGCTTCTCAAACTTTCTTGTTACAACCACTTTATCCTTTCATTAATGACTTGCAACCAATTAGGGGCTTCTTAACCCATCTTTAGAGCTTCCAACTTCATGAACTCATAACTCCTAAACCATGAGGAACTACGTAATGTTCCACCTACCTTTTGAAACAACACGACGAAGAATATCCATCTATGAGTGTGTTACCTGCATTTACACTGTCCTTCATGTCCTTATTCCTGAAACATCTTCGAGCTTCATGAAGACACCTATGGGTTTCTTATAGAATTCTTCAAAGTGTCTTCCCGTGAGGGCCATGATTAGAGATACGCCATAAGGTGACCACTTTGGAGACTTCTCCAAATACACCCATCACATCTGTTGACATCAATGTCAATCATTGCTTGTTGACATCAATGACAAGCAACTTTCCAAAAACATCAATTTCAACCAATTGTCCAACAATACCCCCCTTTGTAATTGATGCAAACACTTATACTCCAACACTCATACTCCACATATGACCAATTCTCCTTTGATATTTCTCTTCTCCTTTGAAATTATTGGAAAAGGGTATCTCCCCTTGGAGCTGCTCCCCTATCTTCGTGCTTCTAATATTTATCTCCCGATCTTTCTATTTCTCTCCCTTTGACATCATGGGTAAAAGGGTATCCCCCTGTCGATATACTTTCTCTAAACAATATTTATATGAATTCATGCACTCCACCTATCTTAATTATTCTAATCTCTTTCTCTAACAATTTATCTTCCTTGACGTTTCTGCAAGATGTCGTGTAGATCAATGTGGGATTTCATGTATATGCTTTCTTTCCTCTCTTCTGGTGTTCTTTGTCCATTGGTGCTTCCTCTTGTAATTCAATGACATATATAAAAAGCATTCAAAGTTACTTTTATTCTAGTATTCATGACTTGTCAAGTTCACACCAATGACCATACCTTCTTCTAATGATATATCTTCTACTGTGCCTTTTACTTCTTGCCTTCCTGATTCCACTTGTCCACTGATTCCACCGATTCAAATTGTTACTATGATTTCATCCACTGTCATGAAACTTTTTATACTTTTTGAATCTCTCACGAATCCATATTTGTCCATATGTCATAAACAACTCACGACTATGCTACTCAACTACATACAATGTTGACCCATCTTCTGATTACAACATAACAATATATTCCATCTTCTCATGTTGTCTTCTCAATTTTGTAATTTAGACTCTACATGTCCGCAACAATCTGTACTGAATATGTCCATGTCTGAATGCATTCCTATAATGCTATCTACAATGAATCTCCACCACTCTGAAATTGTCTGTATACAATGTTTTTTTTTTTTTGGGATAGAGAACCTCAATGATATTTGAAGGCTCTGATTGAGCCCCCAAAATGAATCTCCTCATCGATACCTTTCCAACAAGATATCATGCAATATATATAGAACAAAGCATCGAGCAAGTTGGCGGCTCTGCAACTAGGGTTTCATGCTTCAACGAATTCCCCCACTTTCCTTCCGACGACCACCTCTGCACGCACCTGTCGCGTTCTGCACAAGAGCTCTGACCGGCTCAATAGAATGATCGAAGAAGGGGGGGCGAAAGCCCATTCATACCGCAACATTGCAATAAATGATCCAGAGAATGTTCATGCATGCAGGCCATCCTTCGAACTACCTCAGCACCTGCAAGAATAGTACCTGCAGGAAGAAACACACAAAGGCACAGGCACGCACATGAATGCAAATACCTCACATCCAAAAGAAGCTCAGGCCTGGATACTAGGAAAATTCATTCCACAAGCCCCGACTGCGCTACAATATGTCATAAATAGAAACAGAATAAGTGAACACACTCATTTCATGCGAGACCATGCCCTCATAGGAAAGTTCCTAGGCTTTTAGCTTTCGAAAAGAGACCTGGCATGCTGGATTAAAGGACGGTGGAACCCCAAGGGATATTACTAGCTCTAGCGGAGCTTCAAAGGATTTTTCACAGTCATATTCTACAACCTGGAGGACAAAGATTGCATATTCGAAGACAAGCCCTATTTCTATAGCTCGATGGGGTTCTATCTATGCTTTTGGACTGAACGCTTCTACCCAAAAAAGGAAAACTTTGCCTACGCCCCAGTATGGATTCGCCTCTATTCCCTTCCTCGGTAGTTTTGTTTGGAAGAAATTTTATCAGGAATCAGAAACACTCTAGGAAAGCATGTAAAGTCCTCAGAAGCCACCAAGAACATTACACCTCTTATGCCAGAATATGTGTTTACATGGACATATCCAAAGCCCTCCCAGGAACGATAACCCTAGAATACCAAGATGAGGAATGGGCTCAAACCATAGATTATGAACACATTCCTTTCAGATGTAGAAAGTTCCATGAGCATGGACATCTCTTCAGAGATTTCCCCCTCAACGCCCCCCCCAAGCCAACTGAGGAAGATAAGCCAAAGGATGGATTCACTCAGGTGCAGAATCACAGAAGGAAAACACAGAAGAAACCAGCTACCGACAACGTCTGGAAAAATCCCAACACTAACTCCTTTTAAGCCCTAATCAATCTTCCAAAGGCAGAAGAAGTAGAAAAACCCCACAAAGCAATGAGAGTAGAAGGCAACAACAACAAGGAAAACCAACAACCAATGGACCACCTAGCCCAGGGAATCCCAGGTGACCCACCGATCTGCCCAATCTCAGGAAAAGAACCAGAAAAGGAAGAAGACACAGTCATGGAAATGGATGAACATGACCTAGAAGAAATAGACCTAGACAGACTTGAAGAATCTCTCAACAAAAAATACCTACAGACCCTATTATAAGATCAACTCAGAAAATTCCACAAGGTCTTTTTGGACTCATCAGCAGGGGCCACCATACGACTGGGCATCATAGGAGATCCAAAATCCGATCAAATAAGAAACCCAAAGGAGAACAAAAGGCGAGGTAGGAAAATAGTGCAACAACTCATCAAGGAGGCATGCAACTACATGATCAGCTCATGACAGATACAGAGTCTCTCTAAGAGCTCCTTTTCCCACCCATCAAACTGTTAACCATGAAGGTCATCACTTGGAACATTAGAGGCCTAAATGGATGATCTAAGAAAAGGATCCTCTGAAATTGCATCAAAATGGAAGACCCAAACATCCTCCTTCTCCAAGAAACCAAATGTGTAGGGAATACCATGTAAGAAATTCTCAGAAGATGTTGGCGCACTTGCAATTCATACCATACAGACTCGAAAGGTGTTGTAGGTTGCCTAGCCATCCTCTAGAACTCGGATACAGTCATTCTTGACCAAGGATTTTCCACTCCAGGAAATCTCACATCCCACTATCGAGCCATAGGCTATGATAAGAACGGGTTGATTACTGATGCCTATGGACCACATAACATTAAGGAAAAAGACCTTTTTATTCAGAACCTAGCATACCTCGGATCCATAGACGAATACCAGAGATGGATAGTTGGGGGAGACTTCAACATGATCCTCACGTTGGAGGAAAAAAGAGGTGGGAAGAAGAGACTGGAACAAGACAACATAAAATTCCAGGAGCTCCTAGATCATCACAAATTGGTAGACATAGAAAATGACAATGACACCTTCACCTGGACTAACAAGCGAATGGGGCCCCAACAAATTGCCTGCAGGCTTGATCGTAATATTCTCTCAGAGACCTGCGCATGACTGTACCTCCTGTGTGACATTGAATTACAATTTATATAAGGCCTTAGTTGGTATCCGCGTCATTACCAACTCTATTTGGGCCAAATCCTTCAAGGGTGTCTGACCCACAATTTCATTCATGCACAACATGCTGGGTGTGATGTGAAATGTCGAGCTCGATTGTGATGTCATTTGGATCCTATCCTGCTCACTCGATCCATCCTTGACTCATGTTTGTGATGTTGCTGGGATAGATTCTATTCCTTTGCTGACCCTCTGTGTTTCTATGATTTGCTCGAGGAGCTCCCTCATGTCTACCAGCTCATCCTGCATCCTATCCCTTTGGCGTTGAGCTTCATCAAAGTCCTCCGTTGTTCGATACCGGACCATCTAGGCCACAAGGTCCACTTCGTCCTCCAAGATCGTGTATTTTGGTGGTGTTTTTTGCGCCTTAGCTTTCTTGTGTGCACCCCCTATTTGTATGCCTCGCCTCTTGGTATGGCCTTGCTCTTGCTGAATATCACTTGATGTGGTCCCCTGTGTTGTCTTAGTCTGTTTTTTCTATTCTTGTGGTGCTTAGGTGTTGTTCTTCTTCCCCGCCTGGGTGCCTTTCTTGGAAACACCCCTTTATTCTGTTGCATCAGGTTCTGACCTATCTTTGGATTCTTGGGCACTATTTTTCCTTCTGCAGCTGTTTGTTCCTACCCTGCCTCTTCCTCCTTATTTGTGGGCATCTCCTGATTCAAG
The DNA here is from genome assembly GCA_010110895.2 of Picea sitchensis. NCBI lineage: Eukaryota > Viridiplantae > Streptophyta > Pinopsida > Pinales > Pinaceae > Picea > Picea sitchensis. The sequence goes on from SNQJ01S0012284.1 coordinate 174,434, forward strand.
ACTGGAATCCTCCAGCCATCGTTCCAATCCCTGATGGCCATTACTACGTCCTCTTCCTTGACGCAGTAGCACAGTTGTAGCCATTGGTTGTTGGGATCCTTTCGTGCTTGGATCGACATTGTATGCCTAGTCACTTTGAATTTGGCTAGCTGGCCCTGATATTGTGCAACCACCTCTGTCGTAATCTACCAATTGTTGGCGATGATTTCCTACAAATCGTTGTAATATCCTTCGAACATGCCTGCATTTGCGCTTTTGTTCTTGGGTTCTGAAGTGATCCCCAACGATAGGTATCGTGTTGCGTGGAAACGATTGGATCTCATGACAAAGAATGAATACTTAGGCTCCTTCCATCCGACCAAGGTGATTAGGACAAGAAGCCATGAATAGTGAAATTATGTCCCCAAGTCCTGCGCGTCCTTCCAGTATTTCAGTAACATATTAAACAAATACGGGGCCCAACTGAGTGTGGTGCCCTCCGCACACTATGTTGCAGCTGCAACGACCCTGACATAAACTTCCTTCTTGTGACATTTCCTCAGTAGCTTGCATGCCATGATTTTTTTGGCCATCCTTGTTGATGCATCACTAATGCGCTTAATTATGATTCTGCACGACCCTCTTTCTGTACCATACTTCTTATTCATTTACTCGGTCAGTGCCTTGTCCTTCATCTTGTCATCAAGGAAATTCGCGAGTGTTTCCCCCCATGTTGGAAGCCCTGTGATGTATGCAATGCGATCCATGTCTATCGAGATGAGTTGTTCCAGCCACAGGTATCCTCCGTGGGTGACTACCATCAGCTACTTGACGCAGTTGTTTTCATTGCAACCCATCCCAAAGTGTGGGATGTCCAACAAGCCTAGAATCCCAGTTTTGGCCAGTCCGACTGCACACTGTCTTGGTTGGTTAATTGGTTCGCCAAAGGTTCCTAAGCCCACAGTTTCTAGGTAAACTTGCTTGGAAAAATCTAGAAATTGTCCATGTTTGTCACATCATGGTATGAGTACCGCAATTTTTCCACGTGGCCTAACATGTTTCCCGCGACATGTACACCATTCAGAATGTGTGACAATACTATGGATATGGTGGCTTGCTTGCGCAATGATCTCGCTACTGGTTGTTTTCCCTTCCACTGTGGTGGCTGACTTGAGGTTCCAACCTCCATTGTTATTTCTTCTGCATACTTCTCTTCTCGGCCAGTGACATCTTCCACTGTGCCCTCTTTTGGATATTTCGGTGTGGTTGTGGGTTATCTTTCTGGCACGACTATTTCTGCCTAGTTTGGGACCGTCCCATTGACTCTCGAGGCTTCTTCCAAGTTTTCAAGGTGCGAATGATTTCCTACAGCCTGAGCCTATTGGACCTGTCCTTTTTTTGGCATATCAATGTCCATGCCCAATGGTGTTGTCTGTTGGGTTTCCTCCACTATTGGTGTGGGGATTCTTGGTTCCATGTTTGGCGATAGGATTTTGTCCAAGTTGACGAATTTTGGAGGTTGATGTTGTTTATGTTCGCTTCCCTGTGGCTGCGGTGGTAGTCTGACGTTGCTTCAAGGTCATATGCAAGTATGTCTCGATGCTCCTAGTTTGGATGGTGCCACGGTGGTAAATGTATTCTCCGTCAAGTTTAGTGGGCTCTGTAACCTCTGCAAACTCGCTCTTTTCTCTGTATACTCTATCTCTCTATGATTTTCTCAATTTCACAATAACCCTTCCAATCCTGGCGTGCTTCCCTTATATAGAAATTGGGTGAAACTTCTCGGAGACGTTACCCAAGTTGCGTTTTGAATGAACTGGCGCTTCCCGCGTATTTTCCATTGAATTCGCTTGTCGTCACCAATTGGAGCGATTAATTCAATGTCCCGTTAATCGTTCTTGTCATTCAATTTTGATAGTCGCCACTTGTTGGTGCTTATTTTTCGTACCCACCATTTCCATTGTTTATGCCTTTTAGTGACCGTTGGTCCTTTCTCCATTGTGCTATCATTTTAAAGTGTGCGTGCTCATTCTCTTTTCTGCGTGCTATGCCTTTGTTGCTATCTTTTGATTTTCGGCGCGGTAACCCCTCTATTTTTTTTTTCCTTTTTTTAAGTGATAGGAGGTCGATTGTCCCTATATAGCTTTAGTCGACTCCCATTGATCATCCCTCTGATTTATGTTCCTCCTAAATCCTTCAACTGTATAGCTCCCCCATCTGTGACAGTCTTTACTTCGTATGGTCCTAACCAATGCATTCTGAGTTTTCCTAGGTGCTGAAGAGATTTAGTGTCATACACTAAGATATGTATCTCATACCAAGAGTTTTCCTTCCTTGAAATTTTTCCTCTTGATATGTCTGTCATGCCAAGATTTGTCCCTTGCTTTTTGTAATTCTTGGTGAAACCCTGTTAGAATTTTATCTTCTTCCATGATCATCAGCGGATTTAAACTTTCCTATATTGCACCTTGCTCCGTTATGTTTGTAATTGTTGATACGTGCAGACTAGGTACCAAAAACTCTAATGGAAACACTGCTTCTTGTCCATACACCAATCTTAATGGTGTCTTCCTGTCAACTTCTTGCATGTGGTCCTGTACACCCACAGTACTGTTGGTATATTCAAGTCCCAATCGTCCCTATTAACGTTGCAGATATTTGTCAGTGCGTTCTTGAGGATTTTGTTAAAGGCTTCCACTGTTCCATTTTCTTGAGGATGATATGGTGTACTCTTTTGATGATAAAATTCAAACTCATCAGTCATAGCCTTAATAGTGTTGTTAATGAAGTGAGTACCTTGGTCACTCATCAAAATCCTTGGGCAGCCAAATCTAGTGATCACTTGCTCAAACAGGAAGTGTGATGTTGTCTTTGCGTTGTAATCTTTTACTAGTGTTGCTTCGGCCCATCTTGTCAGGAATTCTTTCATAGTGATAATGTACCTGGCTCCTAACCTTTTTGATGGTGGGTTAATTGGTCCCACAAAATCCATTTCCCATTTTTTGAATACATGCAAGGTTACTTGTGGTCTTAGGGGCATATTTTCCCTTCTATTTGGTTTCCCAACCCTTTGACATACCTCACATTTATGCAAGTAGTCCTTTGAGTCTCTATGAATGGTCGGCCACCATAGTCCTGTGTGCAATACCTTCTGCGTGATATATTTTCCTGCATAATTTCCTCCTGTTATTCCCTCATGGGCTACTGCTAAAATCCTTGGTCTTTCATGTTCTAGCACACATCTTCTTAAGATGATATCTACACCCATTTTGTATAAGTGTCCTACAATCAATTGGTAGTCTGCAACACTGACTACCAGGTTTTTCTTCTGTGTAGTCTTAAATTCATGTGGCGCAATCCCTGTACTGAAGTATTTGATGATGTTTGTGAAGTATTTATTGGCTATCTGGACTGAAAATAGTTGTGCATCGGGAAATTTGTCCTCTATATTCGTAGGTTCCTCCCCATTAGTGATCCTCGACAGGTGTTCAGGTCCTATGTTCAACTTCACTGATTTGACTATCACTTCAAAGTCAAATTCTCGGAACAACAATAACCATCTACAAATTCTCCCCCCCCAACATTGGCTTGTTGACAAGGTATTTGAGCGTTGAATGGTCTCTGAACATTTTGAAATGTTTTCCCAATAAATAATGTTTGAACTTCTGAAGCACGTAGACCATAGCTAAGCCTTCCCTCTCTGTGGTATTATAATTTTTCTCCGATTCTGATAGTTTTCTGCTAGCAAATGCTATAGGATGGTCCAATTCTCCTGCTCCTGGTTGTGCCAGAATAGCTCCAAGTTCTATAGATGATGCATCTACATGGACGTGGAATGTATTTTCCAAATCGGGGAATACCAATATTGGTGCAGTTACCATATTTTCTTTCATGGTGTCCAATCTGCACTGACAGTCCTCATTCCACTGAAACTTGTTGTCTTTTCTTAACAATTTATCCATTGGCACGATGATCTGCACATACCCCTTTATAAATTTCTTTTAGTATCATGTGTGTCCCAATGTTGCTCTCAATTGGAGGACTATTCTTGGTGGTGTTAAGTTAACAATTATTGCAATCTTGGCAGGATCTACTAGCAAGCCTTGCTTGCATACTATATGGCCGAATAGTATCCCAAAAGGTGTTCTGAAGATGCACTTTTTGATATTTAACGATATCTGACACTGCCTACATATTTCTAACATCAGCCTCAAAACCCCTACATGGTCTTTCAACAAACTATAGATTGTCCAATCGTCCAGATATACCTCTAGAAACTGGTGGATAAATTCTTTGAATGCAGCTATGACTACTTTGGAAAATATTGTTGGTGCATTCTTCAGTCCAAACGACATGACTGTATACTGGTAGGATCCCCATTCTGTGGAAAAAGTGGTCTTGTATCTATATTTCGATGTTATATTGATCTGATGGTATCCTAAGAATCCGTCAGTGAATGAATATGCTTCATGTTCTCCTACATTCTCCAACACCTCATTTGCAAAAGGAGTAGGGAACGTGTCATGTAGGCACGCATCATTCAACTTCCTCAGGTTGAAACACATTCTTATCCCCCCTTGTTTCTTCTATTGAACTACAATTGGGCTTACCCATTAGGACTCCTCTATAGGTTCTATGATTCCTACCTCCAACATCCTATCGATTTCATATTTGACTTTTTTCTTATAGATCGGATTTATTCTATATGGTCGTTGTCTTATCGGTCTTGCCTTAGCTCTTGGTAGCATCTTCATTTCTCCTAGATATATTTATATTCCTTTCATTTCTTTGAACATTGTTGGGAATAGGTCATTGTACTCGTGCAGTAACTCTATTATGATTTCCAATGTTTGCCCATCCCAGTAGTCCCCAATGATGGCCATTTTGGGATTCTCAACTATCCCAATGTTGACTGTATTCACCTTGATTGACGCAACAATTACTTATGATTCCAGAGGTGGACATTCCACTTCTCTCTCACTTTCAACTTCCTCAATCTAAATATCATGCAGATCATCTTCATCTAGTGCTTCTTCCTGCATGTGGTAGCATGATAGTAGTTCTTTTACTATTTGTCTGTTTTGTTGTTGTACTTTTGTCACGAGTTCAACTTTCAGTTCTTTAATGAATATGGCCCCTCTGATTTGTTTAAGTGCTACGTCTATGTTGGGGTTCTCATGCTCAAATGAGAAATTTAATGTGAAGTTTTCTTGTAATACTGTCCAAATCATAGTTCCTCTGTGTAGTTCCAGGTCTGTATACTAGTTTTCTTGGATGCCTTCTAATGTGTGAAAAAAATGATGAGGCCAGTCCTCCGGTGGTGTCATTTTCCATAGCACTCTACACTTCTCTAAGTGTTCTTTTGATGCCCCTTGTCCATCATATTTTTGCAGCTAGTTGCTTCCTTGTTCTGCGCCAAACCTAATGTGCAGTAACTGCTTACATTAGTACTAGTCTTTAATTGTTTATTTGTACGCACCCCACCATCTTGCATGTGTTTCCTTGAGTGCTATATCTAGGGATAAGAGCCTCTGATTTCATACCACTTCATCTTCATACTGTGTTAATAATTCTTCTAAGTAATTCACCCCATGGAAGCTGGGAAGTTCCCTTGTCTTCATACCTACCCATCTCACTACGTGATCTATTCTTGCGCATATTCTTGTGGAGACTCCGTGTAACCTCTACTACCAATTTTCTAATCCCGTATCTGAGTCTGACGCACATGAGGTGATGCTTCTCCAACTAAGTACCCCATATGCATTTGGGTTCATGTAATATTCATCTCGTGAAGTTTTTTTGTACAACTGGTTAATTTCCTCCAGGTCCAAGAAAGTAGGTTCTACGAACCTTTCCCCTTCTGATGGGTCCAATGGCGCAATGACTCTGTATTATCCTGACTCGAAGGTAATATTCCTTGTCTTTAAGTTGATTATGGAATGGTTATCAAACTCCCAATCCAAGCCAAGCAATGCTGGATAAGGTGTTGTGTCGTCCATTATCTCGATTGCTTTGAAGTCGGATTTAGTCCACACTCCATCCAGATCTACTGTCACGCCTTTTATTCTTCCAATTGGTAGGACTCTATGTTGATTTTCTAGTTTCATATAAACATGTGAAGATCCTAATGTGGGTTATCCCATACATTTCCATGTATTTTTAGGTAATACATTTACTTTGGATCCTAAATCCAGTATAATATCCCGCATGTTGAAATCTCCAATGTTGGCATTCAGTCAAAATTCCATGTTTGTTTTTCTTCTTGTATGCAAATGATTAACTATTTTCTATTCTATATTTCCTTCTGTCTCTATGCTACATATATCTAGCATATTTTGTAATACTTTAATAGAGGATGGATCATTTAGTAGTCTAACACATGATTGCAAAAAACCCTTAATCGTACTTACTTGTCCCAGTGGTTGTGTTTCTTCGGTGTGATCCAATGATGGAGGTATCTCGTATGGTGGTATTTACTTATTATACCGCACAGTTGATGTCGATGCAATGTATGGCTTCATGAATTCTTGTCTTCACCCATTGGTGTTGTACCGACTCTTGTCTTATTGCGTCGTTCCCTATTTTATCTCCTCCCCACATAACTATGTTGATGTTTCTTCCTTCATCCCTTGCTTCTGCTAAAATCCACTGAACATTCTGATTATTCTGATTTCTCTTCTCCTGGATCTTCCCTAATAGTGTTGGACATTATTTCGTGTCATGATTTGATGCGTGACAATACATACAGGTTGTTGGTGGAAGTGGACATTCTCTTGCATAGTCTCCTAGTTGTTGACAATTGTGGCATACCACTGATCCTCTACCTCTTCCAAAGCCTACTCTTTCTCTTCCTCCACCTTTGTAGCCAGCTCGATCCCCTTGCGGTGCATTGTACTGAGGTACCTGTTTATACTGTGTGGTATTATAGTGTGGATGCACGGTATTATATTGTGGATGTACAGTGTTATATTGTTGTTGCGCAATGTTATACTTCTGTTGTGCAGTGTTGTACGAGGCTGGTACTTGGTTAAACTGAGGTGTGGCTTTCCTGGTCATCATTTATTCCTACACCCTATATGCATCTGATGTTATTTCCCTCATAAGGTCCATGGTTCTGCAATCTTTGTCATCATGGCCTATTGACTTGCAAAAGTTGCAATATGAGCTCTTCGGTATTTTCTGGTACTTTTGCATCATTGGGAAGTGGTATGGATCATGACCCTATTTCTTACAGATATCACACCATAGTCCTCCTATTGGAAATGGGTTTGGAATTCTTGCTTCCATGTACTGCGCCAATGTTGGACATTCGTTCTTATGGTTTCCTTTTGTCCTACTTGTGGTACACCAAACGACTTCTCTTTTGTCTTTACCTTTCATTTGGTTTAGCTCGAAGATTAAGTTCTTCAGATCCTTCTTTAGATCCTCTATGGCTGTATATTTCTTATAATATTGGTTCTCTTCCAGTTGTAGGGCTTCCCGTAGATCCTTCGCCTACGTATGAAACTTTTGTTTTCGTAAGGGATACTTCAAGTGTGGTAGCAGTGAATTGACAAACATATTCCTATGATGCATATCTGTCATGACATATTTTAGCTTTCCCTTCAGTCATTTGAATATCTGGTCAATCTCACATACAGATTCTCCCAGTTTATGTCTAATCTCTATCATCTCATTCATGTATTTATCCTTTGAACTAGGCTTCTGGAACTCATTTATCAACATCTTTTTTATATCTCCAATCATTCTGGTTGTCCCTGGAGGATTGTTTGCAGCTAAACTCATGTACCAATACATTGCACAATCTCTTAGTGTGATAGATAATTGTGCAAGTTTAGTTTCCTTGTCTGTGATCTATTTCGCTTCCCAGATATTTTCACAGATAAAAAGGTGCTTCTCCTGGTCCTCCGACACCTCTCCTTTGAATTCTGGTAACCTGATGGCAGGATCATGTCCTGCCATCTTGAATGTTGAACTATTACCTCTACGTGGTGTGGATACTTGACTACTACTTCTTGAACTGGCTCCCCCAGTTATTGTTCCTTGTGTATATGTACTTCCTGCTATCTTCCTTCTCTCGAAATTCGATTGTTTAAATGCTGGTGTTCTTCTTGGTGTGTTAGTCGCACATGGGTTTATGGGTTCCACACTGACACTGATATGGATAGGAGTGTTTCCTTATATTTCCTCTCTTGAACCTCTCATCTTCCTCTCATATGTCACGTGAAGTATTTCCTCAATATTCTCCATAGCTCGAAGATCCTCTACCTCCTCTTCATCACTTTCCAAGCCTTCCCTCGTGGCTATGACTCTCTTCTTGGTGTTTACCTTATATTGGTAAGGTACTTCACTGTGTTTCTTTCCAGTTGTTTCCATGGTCTTCTTTATATAGTATTCTCCCATCATAATTGTGTCCAAGGCCTCCTCCTTCTTTCCTTTATCCCCTTCTCCTTCCATTTCTCCCTCTCCTGTCAGTGCTTCCCCCCTTCCCCCATGCACGCAGGGAAGTTTAGTTTTCTGACTCCAACGTCATCACACCTTTGTTATATGATAATATATTAATGGAAGTATATAATGATATGATGTACCTACCTCAAGGTCCCTTCAAGAAATCTTGTTCAGTTGTGTTGTATGACTTCGTTGTATCTACTGCAAATTTTGTGATAAAACCTGCAACAATGTTGTCTAACCATAAATATATTGCATGTGTAAACTTATTATCAACTCATTGTAGCTGCATGATCTCTTCAAGATTCCACTCTAGTTGTCTGATTCGATTTGTAGGATGGTTTTATTTCAATCATTTTATCCACTCCTATAATACATGCGGGAAATCATAGAAAACAAACTTCATGCAAGTCACTGAATACGTACATGTCCAGGTATTTGCATGGTGTTAACTTCGGATTTATGTTATCTTTCTGTGCAAAGTATAGCTCCTTTGTCTTCAACCAAATCTCTATCTCTGCCTTCATTGGATTCCACGGTCTCAACATTCCCTTCTAGATTCTCATTCTCTCAATGACTCATTATCCGATTCAACATTCTTTTGACGCGTATTCGCCAAATCTCACCTACTCAGTCCCATTTTCTTTCAAACAACCGACAACATAACCATTTTTTGGTTTGATATATACTCTTCTATTGGTCTAAATGATTCTTTATGGTTATTCTGACCCTACTTTACCATCCTATATTGACCCTGGTTCATATTTGATAAGCTTCCCAATGAAATCCCTTTAAAATTATCGACCCCTCTGGAAAACCAGAAGGCAATGCAAGACACGGAGTTTACTGTGCAGTATTACCCAAGATAGCTCTATGGGTGGCTACAATACTCAAGTGTTTGTAACCTGAGACTGAGGGAGATCTTTGGTTCAGTGTTGTAACCTTTATTCATTTAGTCTAACATCTAGTTATAACATTCATTCTATACATGCATGTGTAATACCAAATATACTAAGTTACTTCATTTATCTAACATTCATCAATTAATCAGACATGAAGGCGCATACATTCAATCGAACAACACAGTGTTACCGTGGTTCACCCCCTCCTGGGATACGTCCACAAAGATATTACTCTCAGCCTTTTATTATAGTTCAGAATTATATCACGCTGCGCGTGGTTACAACCTTAGGTTTCATCCCTTCCACAGGCTCCTCGATTCCTGAGAGGTTGACTAAATCGCACCAAGATCCGCAGCCTGCGATATAACCCTCGAGATCGATTCACTCACTATTCCCCCATCTCACCATCTTAATGACTCATATAGTTCTTACAACTCTCCTTCCCTCTGTCTATCCGTGAGTGTCCTCCCTATTGGTGCCCCCCCCTTTCTGTCGCCTAAGTACTACTTATTTATATCCTCGGCTCACCAACCATTACAATGCATTACAAAAACACTAACCCTAGTGTCATTGGGTCTTCCTTGCATGCACGCCTCGCCTGCTTCTCTTACACGTGTTTCTTTTCCTTCCAGTTGTCTTTTCCCTGTTTCATGTTTTTCCTCCAAAAATAACATTTCTTCCTTCCTAGGCCTACATCCAACAACCATTGATTGATTTTTAAATGTAGTTATCAATGGTAAACTTTATGCAACCATAACATTTATAGTGACAATTAAACGATGCATAGTGACTGAAGATGACATGTTATTTGTATTAGCGTCATACTACATGACACTAAAGAAACATTATGATAAGTATGAAAATACAATATACATTCAAGGTAGTGGAGAGAATTAACTTTAATGTTATTTGACACAACAAATTTTCTTAGTGTTATAACAATCAATGTGTAGATGATGTTAAAGTGATGAAAAAAAAAAACAATGTAAAATCAATCTTTGTGCTGAACTCAATGTACATTTAACATATAAGATAAAAAGTTGGGGTTCCCTCATTTCCTTTTCACATGAGGGTTTCAGGTGGATCTACTTAGCACTGAAAGGGATTTGTGGGGAAACTAAAGAGGATAAATAAAGGGATATTTGTGGTGAATCATTTGATATCTTGGATTCACACAAAAGTTTTTGGTCATTTTCCCTCGATATTTTTGAAATTTGTAGATTTAAAACAAAATGGGATTTGGGTTTTGTAGATGGGATTTGAGTTTTAAAGGAGGGAATGTGATTTGGGATTTGGATATGGAATTTTGTTTTTCCTTCCATTCCCCCCATTTGTTTTTAAAAATTGCATATTAAAAAAAATGAGATTTGGATTTTGGAGATGGAATTTGGGTTTTCCTTCTTCTTATCCTTCCTCTCCCTCTCCTTATATCCCTCTTCTCCTTCATCTCCCTCTTTCCCACTTTGTCACTTTATCTCTCTCCTCTCATTCCTATTAATCTCTTTATCTTTGTCCTCTCCTTCATCTTTCTCTCTTCCTCTCATTCTCTCCCTTTTCCTCTCCTTAAACTCCTCCTCCCTCTTCCTCTTCTCCTCTTCCCCTATTCCACTCATATTTTTCTTCCCCAATCATATCCCTCTTCCTCTTTTTATTTACCCTTCCTCTTATTTTAATTCACCCTCTCCCTCCTCCCCCTTTTACTTTTCTCTTCCTCTCCTACCACAGTCCCCTAAGTTCCCCAATTATATTAGAGAAACATCTACCACTATAATAAAATAAAATTTTAAATAGGATTTACAGATAATTTTCTCGTTGATTAACAGATCATGCGAGGGATGAAATAATTTCATGTTTGTTTTCAATTTTCACATGCAACTCTATGTGACTAATTTCATATCTGAAAATTGCTTCCTAGTGATCTAACAGTAAACCCTAGTTGTTATCACTAAAATATTTTACACTGGAATTATTGCCTAAAAAATATAGTAGCAGAAACAACAAGATCATAGATGAATCATAAACACACATGAAACACAAAATTTATGTTTTGTAACTTTATCAAATTCAGAATTATAAGGGGAAAAATAGCCCTCCCAGCCAATACAAATCCACCAAAAATCTGAGGAAAACCTTGTCCTCCAATAACCAGAAAAATAAGAAAATCAAACCTCAAAAAATCCTTGGAAATTTCCTTTGCCCACAAATGTTTTGTAGACCATGTGTACAACTTGCTTATGTCAAATGTATTGTTGTTGAAATCAACCTATATAGACCTTCTCCTTCTTAGAAGCCTTGTATGTATGTATGTGATTCACCCGCTTGCAACCTGCATACATACACGACTATTCCCACTGCAACACACGTATACACAATTCACCTTACTGCAATCTGCATACATATGCGACTGTTCCCACTGCAACCCATCTACATATGTGATTGTTCCCACTGTGACTCACATACATGTACAAAATACTATATGGATAGTTCCATACAATTCTCTCCACTCATACAATTTCTTCCTTCTATGACTGCCTCTCTCCTAGGCCAAATTTTCCAAAATTACATGCATTCCCTTGCTGAAATCACCAAGCCTCCTAGCAAAAATTCTCACTCACTTATGCTAACTCCATACTTTCTTCGCATACTCTACACAATGAAAATATCACAATGACCTCTCTCCTTCATATACAAGTCTTAGGGGTCATCATAGAAGTCCCTCCACAAGTCAACATCAAATTAGGCTTTCTATGTGGGTGTGAAGCCCCTACACAAACCCACAAATCCAATAACCAATCCCATGAAGCCCCCACTCAAATACAAGAGGGTTTTATCAAAAACAAAAGTGTGATGTGGTTCTCATGACAATTCCCACATCCCCAACACCTAGGGAATGTGAGAATACCTTCTTGAAGCTACAAAAATAAAACAATCCCTCTTATCAAGGGATGTATTCACACCACACTCCAAAATCACCTAGAAATAGTTATGTTTCCCACAGTATATCCACTACCAAAACTACTCTTTGATCCACCTGATTGGATGCCCCCTCTATCATCGAAGAAAATACTTCTCTATAGTCCTCCTGACTGGATGCATCCTTCGTCACTGAAGCAAATCCTGTTGTCTGGCATGCTCCATCCCTATAAGACACCCTAATCCTAGAATCCTCCTGCTCCTGAGCATCCTTCCTGGCCATATCAACCCATGACACCCTCCCAATAGTCTTGGAAGATGCCTCTCTCCCATCTAGACCTGCATGTAGACTCCCTTTGGATGAGGGATTCTCCCTCTGAGCCTGTTGACTCCCACTGAAGGCCAACTTACTCTGCACTATCCTGAGAGGCTTATCCTCCCTCATGGATATTTAAGGATGAATCCCTATGTATTATAGCTCCCTTTGAGTTGACACTATTGGTGGGTCTACCTACCTCATCTTTGGTGGAGTTACTTGCTCCCTTTGAACCTATGCTCTTGGTGGGGCCACCTGCCTCACCAATGGTGGTACTACTTGCCTCACCACTGGTGGAGCCACCTACTCCTCCTCATCTATCTCTGTACTACTGATGTAAACAAATATCATAGGTTGGCCCCTTAACCTATATAGTTTTCCCTCCCTAACTCCAAGAACCACTGATGATCTGAAGATATATTGTCTGGGCACTAAAAACACATGTCCATCCTAAAAAAATGTTGCATGTCCCTATTCCTTGATCGATGAGGTTGAGAACACACTCTTGGAACCCATAACACATTTTCTACTCACAAAACATCCCCTGACTCCATCTGGAACAACACTATACCAGATCCATGCACTACATGCCTGGTCACCATGTCAAGCTCCTCATACATACATGAGTCAGACACTATGAAGATCTCTAATAAATATTGTGCCCTTGTTCCGATGGTTCTAACTATATATTAACCATGCAATCCTCCAAGGCAAGCATCTTTCTTACCCAAGTCATGACAATCCAATGAACTTCTACCCAAGTCCATCATCCAAGTCACATGAATCTTCATGTTTATGCACATTCTACAATTGAACCTGTGCTCTCTTCTGAATAGTCCCAAGATGTGAATGGACACTTAGTCTAGTCCATTCTAGACCACTAAAACTCATCTCTGCAAGTGTCCTCATCCTCCTAGGTCAAATATCTCATACAATGTCGCACCTCGACACACTGTCAAGTGTTCAACCCTTGGCTCGATGAAGACTCTATATCGTCAACCTGACATACACATGAAGCCATCTCGTCTATGCCAAAGAAACCGAGATACACCTAATGAAAATAACTATGAAAAAACAATGGAAGTCCGTCCACAGAGTTGGAAACCTGCCACACAACATACTGCTATGAACTGATCTCTACGCCAATCCACCAGAACTCCCAACCCGCCACAACACCGAGCTACAATAGTCCAAAATATGCATGTGAACGATTTGCTATGTGTATCAAATAAGAGACCATATAACCTACTGCTACCTGCAACAATCACTGTAGATCCCTATCAGAGCTGTCACTTGTGACCTGCCCAAACCAAGTACAAGAGAAAGAACAAGAACAACACTCTTTCAATGTTGTATCCCAAAATGTGTCTCAATATGATCCCCTTCTCTTAAGATTACAAGATATGAAACCATGTCAATTTTCACATGAAACTCTATATGACTAATTTTAGATCAAACAATTCCTTCCTAGTGATCTAACAGTAAACCCTAGTTGTATCACTGAACAATTTTACATTGAAATTATTGACTGAAAAATGGAGCAGTAAAAAAAACAAGATCAAAGAGGAATCATCAACACACATGAGACACAAAAGTTTTGTTATGTAACTTTATCAAAATAAAAAATTATGAGGGAAAAAACAACCCTCCCAGCCAATACAAATCCACCAAAAATCTGAGGACAACCTTGTCCTCCAAAAACCAGAAAAATCAGAAAACCAAACCTCAACAAATCCCTGGAAATTTCCTCTTCCTACAAATCTGTTGTAGACCACCTGTACGACCTGCTAACATCACTTGTATAGCTGCTGATGTCATCCTGTATGGGATAAATCATACTTAGAAACCTTGTATGGATGTACACAATTCACCCTTATGCAACCCGCATACATACACGATTGTGCCCACTACAACCTGCATATACATGACTCACCTTACTGCAAATCGCATACATACGCGACTATGCCCACTGCAAACCACATATACTCAATTCACCTTACTGAAACCCCTGTACATACATGATTGTGCCCACTACAACCTGTGTATACACGATTCACCTTACTGCAACCCACGTACATATGCTATTGTGCCCACTGCAATCTGTGTACGTACACAATTTTGCCCACTGCGACCCACATACATGTACAAAACATTGTATGAACACTTTCGTACAATTCACTCCACTTGTACAATTTCTTCCTTCTATGGTTGCCTCTCTCCTAGGTCATATTTTCCAAAGTTACATACATTCCCTTGCTGAAATCACCAAGCCCCTTAGCACAAGTGCTCACTCACTTATGGTAACTCCATACTTGCTTCATGAAATCTACACAATGGCAATGTCACAATGACCTCTCTTGTTTATATACAAGTCTTATGGGTCATCATAGAAGCCTCTTCATAGTTCAACACCAAATTAGTCTTTCTATGTGGGCGTGAAGCCCCTACACAAACCCACAAATCCCATCACCAAGCCCATGAAGCCCCCGCTCAAATACAAGGGGTTTTTCACCAAACTAAAAGTGTTGTGTGGTGCCCACAATGATTCCCACATTTGAAACACCTAGGGTACGTGAGAATACCTTCCCGAAGCTACAAAAAACAACATTTGTGGTATTGAGTTTAGATATATTTTATTTTCTCTTCATGTGATAACATGTGAATTTTCAAGTTCAAAAAGTACATTTGGGAGGAGCATCACATTGTCACATTTTTGTTTTGCCTCATATTTTAGGTCAAAATTGAAGACAAGTGAGTACATAGTAATTTCATATTTCTGACCCCCTCCCCCAAAACCTAATCTCTACTATTAGTGAGAATATGTAATGATTGAAATTGTGTGTCATTATTTGAACATTATACTTTATGATTTTGTGCATCTCATTTTTTCTCATTCTCTTAAATTTTTATGTGAATGGAACTAATCATGCATGAATGATTCAAGAAGTAAGACAACCGTGCTCTAGATATCCTTATGTTGGTCAAAACCATCTTCCATGTCTCTGGTAGGGCCACAAATTATGTTGATGATGCCACATTTGCCACTTGTATTACATAAGAGGCATTACAAAAGGAGACCATTTAGGATATCATTCTTTTTTATTGCTTGCTTCTCTATAAACATTATATTTGTCATATATAAACTATCTACATAACTATCCCCAAGGGTTAGATCAATTGGTCTTGATGCAAGATGTTTGTACTCTCCCCCGAAGTTGTAGAGGTCACAAACTCAAATCTCATGCTCCTTGGGGATACGGTTTAACTCGCTTACCATCCATGGATCATGGGGAAGTATTTGATGTATTTTCCATGAATATTTCTTTTGAAAAATAAACTATCTATATAACTCATTAGATTTATTAGATATAGGATATCTACATAGCCTAGATTTGAAGGTATTTGAAGCCCATCCTTCAGTGCAAGTAGTGCATTGTTTGTGGCATGGGATATTTTCATAAGAATAAGACAAGAAAACTGGCAGATCCATGTTCCCATTGGTCCCTTAGTTTCCAATCCTTGTTAATCAACTATGTCCCTATATATCCATGATTAAAATCTTTTTACATCAATTTGAATCCTTATTTTTCAAAAACCTTTAATTTTTTCCAACTCCAATTGTCAAAAGAATAAATATATATATATATATATATATATATATATATATATATATAATCCTTATATTCACACTTATTATATATTCCATTGATATTATTATATATTCCATTGATATATTTGGTGTTTAATAGTTCATTGAAAAATATTTTTTTTAATTCATTGAATAGTCCAAGACTATATGCAAACTTGTCAAAAATATGGTATTTATACTCTAGCGGGACACAAGATCCATAATTGAACTTCTTTCTTTAGAGAAATGAGATACCATGTTTTATGTACTTTGTATTGATTGAAATTGTATGGATTCCTTAGTTGACATAGTTGCTAGGATTTGGGAAGAAATGTATAATAAACTAATGCTTTAAAGAAAATATGGTGACTTTTTTATCCAAAATTCACAACTCACTTGAAACTCTTCCAAATCGTTGATGGTTATCAAATGGTATTCAAATAGATCATGAAATTGGCCTTCACATATAATAAGATCCAATAAATTCTATAAGTTTCTCATTGTTGACTGATGACTTACAAAATATAAATAAAAACAATTTGTCATAAAAAAACACTAGCTATTGAAACACGTGAATGAAGAATTATCAATATGGGTTTCATCATTTGTTGTTGACGGAGTTGAACAACCACCACAACCCTATTTGTATCATCAATAAAAAAATTGTTTCCCTTTCACTTTGTATTAGATGCTTTCGGGATAAGAATTTTATAATGCTAGAAAATCTTTGGAGATGCACGTCATCACCTATCCAATCCCTTTTTCAAATTTTTTTATCAAATAGACTTGTATTATAACCTTAGAGGTTCTAATACTATATAAGAATACAAATCAAGTATCTTAATCATAGCCCATCCCAATTTTTTGTATAGGATTTGTGCCATCTAGACTTGAACCCATGCACAAACAAATATAAATATATATCCACATGAATCATTTAAATTTTGAATGAATGTCAACAACACTCACTCTAGACTTGAGTACCAACACTTTTACTAGTGTTTCTATTTCTATTATGTCAAGTTCATTAAGAATTAGTGTTTCTATTATGTCAAGTTCATTAAAAATTAAAATTAACTTTAGCGGATTGGTGCAAGTAGAAATGATCAGATGAGCAACATTTCAACTAACTCCTCCAAATCATTTTTCTTTGTCATTAGCTTAGAAATATTCCATACAATGCTTAGTTTTTCATCTTTTTTCAATTGAAACCTTTAGTTCAACTTTTTGATCAACATTGTAACTACATCATGTGTTTAGTTCTTGGACTTTGCAAACCTCGATGAAAAACAATAGTATGAGGTCCCTCACAAGTTGTAATTACATCCTTTAATATTGTTATATAATATTGGAAAATATGTATTTATTTTACAAAGAGTTCCATTTATAATTCTAATTATTACTTATTGTAGTATGTTTTATGTTGTAGAAAATCCTGAAAAGAAATTTGCAGTGTCTATAAAGAGTATAACCAAAAAAGAGATACTATACTTAGATATGGATTACTTTCATTTAATGCAATAGGGATCTATTTCTAAGGGTTCTGGTGACAATAGATTTGAGCATGTTAGTAGTAATATAATTTAGCTCGTATTTTTTTTTAGTGAAATCTAGAATGTAATTGAATCTTATATACTATATTTTTCATGAACTTATTCATTATATGATGTGCATATTAATGTTTGAACACATTTCATATATATGGCATTGAATAAAGATGAAGATCTATCTTGGTAGAAGATAAAGAAGAGGTAGACGTTATTGATTTTACAAGAAAGTTAAGAAAGTTGAGCTTGGGGTAATAAATAAGATATGTTTGTAGTGATTGATTTTTGATATGCATACAATTATTTATTTTGATATGATTTTAACTTGTTATGTTTCTCTAATGTAATCTTTTACTACCATTGACCTATTTTTGTGGTAATTTTTTAGATATTGATAAACTTAATTGATCTTATCTTATCTTATGTCCAAGGACAAAGATCATGAGGGAATTGACAATAGTTTAATCAACTTCTGATGTAAAATTAATTTCATTTTCTTATATAAGTACATTTTTTCATGCAACATTGTATACAAAGTTGGCATTCCCATCGGTCATAGTGTACCACTTGTTTACAAGAAAAAAAGTTTACATGGTTATTTTATGATTTAATTTAAAATTTCATGAGTGCATTTTATATAGATGTATGGTTTCTTTTTTCTATGCTATGAAATCTATTGAATGTTAGTTTGGTAAAATTTCATAATTGCATTGATAGATACATGGTTTTTTACTCTCATGGTGTGAAATTTATTAACACTTGGTGGGG